>JAOYSI010013162.1:0-76960 GCA_025775065.1 Hiodon alosoides | reverse complement strand
GTACAATACTGCATATTACTAACCCTGGAAATTGTGTGATAGTATGCATATGAAGTGGAGACATTTGTAGAGGTTATATAGGTTATATATATCTAATATAGAAAAACTATTTTTCTCCAAACTAGTATAAAGAAAGTAAATCTATAAATATGAACTTACGGGGAGAGAACCTCAGATTTGGTGCTTATTTATATTAAATATTGCAGCTATTTCTTCTACATAATGGTAATCAAATTCTGATTACATATTCCATATATATAAAAGATACATGATTAGTAACTAATTACACGACAGAAACAAGTCCAATTCAAAATGCAAGCGAAAGTTTTTAAAAGACAGGAGAATATTAAAGAGGGATAAAGAGAAATTAAATAAATAGTAAAAAAGTAAAAAATAGTATATTTTTACTATCCAACATTCCATGTACACTAAATTGTGCCTTCAATATTATAATGCCTCATGCTTTGATAAACATTTGTCTCAATGATTTGTCACGCACACAAGGCAACCTTCTAAAGAAGTCTATTTTCACAATGTTATTCCAGTTTCAAGGGTCTACAAATATCAACATCAAAATGAATTTTCCACATTATCATGTAATCTGCATAAGCACACATTTATTGATAATTATTGCCATTTCTATCACCTTAATTCCGTTTGATGTTAAAAAAACAACAACTCATTTTCTCTGCTTTCGTCTGCTTGTTTTTATACATTAAAAAAATATTTATTTCTGCTCACCACGGCTGAAATCTGTTGAAACGTCTTAAATCTGAATTTATTTGTATAATAAAATACAGTCTAAATAAGTTCAATTTCACACTCCAATTCACTTCTTTTGGTTAATAAAAAAATAAACACAAATGATGTCCCTGCAATAAAACGCTCAAAAATTAAAATAATTGTTTTTAAGGCACACAAATGCAAAATGTGTTTTGACCTGCTGCAGCCTCTATGAACATAAAAAAATACAAATAACCGTGATTGTAACTGTTCTGTAATTCTGCTGGAACACTTGAGGACAGGTGAGAACACCTTTGGAGCAAGGTTAAATTGCTTTCACAACATGACTGTCATCCAGCCTCGAGATATTTAGCAATGTTTTTTTGTTTGCAAGTGTGATAGCTGCCTTAAGCTTGACCCTGCACAGCCATGGTGCTGATTTTCCTCTGTTCCCTCTAAATCAATTTCTTCATTAACGCAAACATTAGGTTTGAGATCAGTCATTGGGTTCTTCTGTAATAAATTGGTAAAAAATCCTGCCCCTGAGGCCTGGAGACCTGCTGGACTTGGACAAATTTACTGAAGAGTAGGGGGAAATCCAGAATTCAAGGGTCACAATGTGCATCTGTTTCAGCTACAGAGGGAAAACAGTAATTCAATGAAGTAATTAAGAGCTCAGGTGAAAGGATATTACAGGACAGATGGCTCCCTACGACCATACTTCAGTCATCTGACAAGAATCACTTGTCCTACATATTGATCCACAAAGTCATGTTGACGATTCCCGCAGCAATGCACAGAGGAAAGTAAACTGAAGCAATTTAACAACTCAGCAATGATACAAGTCGTACAGACAGAAATTATGCTGCAGAGACGAGGTCGCGAGACCGAATGGGAGAGAGCTTTCTGTAGACTTACCTGAGCTGCACAAACAAGTAAAGCTTAAATGATCGTCCCGACAAAATGGAGGGTCCAGTAACTATAATTATAGCAAGGGGACGGCATTTTAACTCTGTTTTAATTGTTTTAACATGAATAATTTATAAAATAGTAATTGTTAAATGCCGATCTATTTTTCCTCCCCGATATATTACGTTTAGTGGCATTGGCAGTTTATAAATTTAAATAAATGTCGTTTTCTATGAAAATATTTTAACTGCTGAACAATAATACTTATTTTGTAACAAATGTAAAATGTGACAGTAAATCATACCTTGAGTATTCGCTGGGACTTCTCAGTTACATCAATATCTTCGTATTGCCTTTAACACACAGCTCGATGCACCGAAAAACGCAATGTCGTAAAATGTTTCTCCATTTGCGACATGTATTTTATTTTTGGAAGAAAATCACATTTAAAAATCACATAACATATTTTTCGAATAAATGTGTCTAGTTTCTCAAGCAGAATGGAGGTCAGAGAAACCTACTGGCTTGCCACGGTGAAATATGCTAAATTACTCATGAGTTCCTATCCATTGGACATCTGGCTGAAAACCCTCCCCTTCATTCTCTTTCTCCCTACCCGTACAACGTTACTGTCATCCGATTTGTTTTGAGCCTGTAGGGCTCCGTCACAGACTGTGCGAGTTTAACAGTTGCCGGGATTAAACCCGATGCTGAAGAGGATTTACGCAACATTATATTTTTGTGTCAGAGAAAGAATCCCAGTCAATGCAATCCAGAATGAGAGAATGCGTACTTTAAATAAATATAATTTATGTTTCCCTGTAGTATTAAATGTGTTTCTACATTAAAGGAAGCCGTAATAAATAACCCAAGATATGCACATTACTGTTCCCGGAGTCTAGCGGAGATCTGTACATATACTTGGCATCAGCGGATTAATAAAGAAAAAATAAACAAGCCCAATCATGATACATGGTTATTCATTTGAAGAAAAACAACTCCATATTCTAAAATAAATCAAACAATTCACACTCTCAGACCACAATAACGACATCTCACGAATGTAGGCACATTCAAGAAATAACATATGCGGACGCGCATGTGTGTTCTTGCGATTATTGGCAAGACTATGATGCGGCCGATGCTGGAACCGTGATGGAATTAGCAAACATTAGGCCAACATTTTATTTAATATAGGAAATATTATTTATTCAATTCTTAAACAATTTGCAGGCTAGACTAGTCCAACTAATACCTCTATCCTCATTACTGGCTAGTATTATAGCGCTCAGTGTCGTAGACATCCACGTAGGCAATGTTACAGTCTTTTAGTGCAACAGTACACATACATATAACCATACGAATAAAGTAACCAACTGCGCATTGATACCATCAGGTGATTAATCAAGAAGGCCACCATCGCAAAATAGAAATGTGAGACCGGGGCAATCCGTTTGAGATAATATAGCAGTGTAAAAAGATAACACTGTAGAGACAGCACAACGTGGTTTCCCGAATGGAGGAGAGATCGGCATAAAACGGTGCAAGCGGTGACTCGTTTATAGTGCGTTTTTGACACTTTCAGTTTTGCTGATTGTATCATAGGCTATCATTGACCCCTCCTTCCTCCCCAATTCTGTCAATTGCGCCCCCCACTTTTGGTGCATTCAAAAAACAGAAAAGGTGTATTTCCAAAGTCCGTATTAGCGCACCGTCTTCCCATCCCCACGACGGCCCCCCTCCTTCATCCAACCACCTGGTCACGTCCTCGCCTCCCACGGAGGCGGCAAGACCAAAGTGATTACTTTAATGCTCATTAGTAAAAAGCTCTACATACACATCAAAATAAAAAACAATAAAAAGACAGCCTGCATGTGTAAAAATGGCTTTTGTTTCTTTTCGCCTGTTTAATTCGTTTTCAAAATTACTAAATTACTAAAAAATACTAAGTTTTTCTAAAAAGAAAAAAAAGACATAATTTATTTTCTAAAAGAAAAGAAATCAGAGAACAATATCACGAATGCCCACACTCCCTATATCTTTGTTACAAAAATGTAATTGTTGAGAATAAATAGAATAGAAATAAATATCAATAATGTTCATTGTTGGATTCATCCAGCTGCAATAAGCTATAACAATTGTATTGTGAGGTCTTACAAATAAAGAAGATATATATTTATTGTTTTTGGTTTCAATAACAAATTATTTTTGTAGCAAGCAATGGGAGATAAGAGACATGAATCAGTAAACGGTTCAAAAAGATTAAGCCCTACACACTATTATTAAAACATCAAAAGGAATTATTTGTCAGGGTTGATACATTTCACTTGCATATGATTCTTTTATAAGTCATTCTGCAGTTAATGATTATTGACAAAACTAAAGCCATTATAACATTATAAAAGGGTTAAGCATTGGTGCGTTCATCGATGTGCCTTGACCTCCAAGGCACAACATAAATGAGTCACATTTTAAGACAGGTATTGTGTGGGACAACCCTCAGAGTACAGTCACACACTGCATTCTTTCCCATGTCCAAGGCATGGAGAGTACAGAAACGGCATTACAATGCCGGACAGATTATAATGTGCCGATGAGCACTTACATGCTGAACCTACTTGTTATTTTACTCAATTATTTTTACTCAATAGCCAATTGGCTAACATTCTCATGCAGAATGTCCCTAATAGAGCAAGTATCAGCAGGATATTATTCCGAATTGCAGGATATTATTCAAATTGTGATACAAAAAAGACAACATTTCATTAAACGGATTGATATGTGTCTAGTGAGTTGAGTAATTTAAATACATCATTGAGGTTTTAGACTATACTGCGCAGACGTTATCAAACATTTTAAATTGTATTTTAAATATAGTATTTTTTTTAACTGTTTGGATCTTTGTGACAACAGAGGGTGGTGAATGGTTCTGCCATTCTGGCAATATTATTTTGATGATTCCACCTCTGGGGGTCCTGATGTGAAAAAGAGTGAGCCCCTGCAGTGGGGTGGCACAGGGAAGAGCAGACAGATGCCTGATGGGAGAAGAGGGTACAGGGCATGGGGGATAAGTCTGTTGGTAGGCAAGGGAACTGTGGTTTAGGGTGTGTTCAGATAAGGTAAGAATAAGAAACAGGTCCAGCAGTGGCAGCAAGTAGAAGAAGATGAAAATAGGTGGGCAGGGAAGTGACTAGTTGGTAATCATTGTTCCTGATGAGTGTTCTTGAATAAGGTGACTTATTCGGACCCCAGATTATTGCTTTTTTGGAGGAGGTGGTGCGGAACAGAGAGATCCTTTGTGTCTCTCACCGGAATAATCACCCTTGGCTGGATCGTGATACTGAAGGGCCCACACATTATGTTTTCCAACTGTGAAAATAAGACTCCAGTTAGCCGGAAGATGAGGCTGACCTTGACTGGCGTATGGTTATCTAGGGGCAGACGTTGGCATGGTACACCAAGATCCATGAACCAACTACGTACGAGAGAATAGATGACAGGAGTGAATTGCAAGGGTAATTGTGTCAGTGGAATGCATGGCTTGAAGCCCTGCCTGAGAGTTAACAATGTGAGTGATTTTGGAATGGAATGGGAGCTAAGACATTGATAAGCGCTGGTAGATGCCTGACAAGCGATGGATTTTTTTTCGTCAGGGGCGCTGCCATGAGTCTGGAAAAAATCTAAAAGGGTGGCAGAAAGTTATTAGTTAGTGACTGTGGAATATGTAAATCATTGGTAGCATGTCAGGACACATATGACAGAGAAGCTACAATTTTACCCAAGTCATCATTCTGCAAATGACTTTCCAGAAAAATACCAATTTGGTACTGCATTGGGCCGCATTTTAGATTAAACCCACAAAAATCAATAAAACTGAAAACATCCCTTGTTCAATAATCTCTCCTTGGGGACAGTATTGTAATTAAACCAACGGAGATAGAAAAGGTGTTTAGAACAATGTAAGATCTAAGCAAAAAATATGTGAGCTGGGAATGAGCCATCTGGCAACAGTGCCATAAAGTAGTAAAGACCACGGGGATCATTCTTCGGTGGACCTTCAAACAAATAACACCTTTCCAGGATCAACAGTGAACAGGGGACTTTTAACACTTCCAGATAAATCATATACCAACATAAAGAAAGCATGAGTCTGCTTGGGGGCATTTACTCAAGGCTGACTCTCACACTTACATAGCATACAATTTTACACATTATCTTTTTATACGGTTGGATATTTTGTAGCACTCGTTAGTTTAAGAACCTTGGTCAAGAGTACAGCAGCATTGCCCCTCCTCTGACTAACAACCTGCAACCTATTGATACCTTAACCAGCAGAAATTTAATTCAGTTTTAAGTAAAGCTAATTATTTACTTGCACATTTATCTGTATGTCACATGTATTATATAATATACTGTACGTGATTTTTGTGTATCACTATATGTCTTAGTACGGTTTTCCATATTTGGACGATATTTTCCAGTTTCTTTATACAGTAATGAATGAGTGAATCAGGCAGGACTGAATAATAGCAGTTGACAAAGGGCTCCCCTCCACTAGTACTGATGATGTCTGTCTGGCTACTTTATGAAAGTTCCATTAATCAGCACCTCATCACATTCAAGGAAGCCAAATCTGATTATGGAAAAATAATGAATAGAAATCAGGACCATAAAGGCGTTCAGCAAATTTAATTCATCTATTGGGTGGATGGCGGGATATATGCAGATGCGTCTGAAAAGTCTGATTACATGTATTTTTAATCCATGAACCTGTGTTACAACCATATAGCATGTAACGAAATATGCCACCGAGAAAAAGCTGTTTTAATAGCTAGCCCCGCTAACTAATAGATTTTAACATTTACTAGAATCCCACGGCCATGTTTACTGCTGGAGGTTATCGTTTCCTGTGAACCCTCTCATGGTTAAAAATGTGTGACTGGTGCAGCCATACAAAATATCGTTACAATGACACTGCCTCCTGGTATTTACATCACTGTTTATCACTGATATACATCTCAGTTCTGTGTTTTTTTAAAACGTATTCCTTTGGTGCAGTAATTCAGAATTATAGCCCCTCTGGTTTGTGCCAACTGTACAGAGGTTAGCTCACTGCCACACCACATAAACAAAACTCCTGAGGGTTGGAGTCCTGCAGGCATCCACACGGAACCCTGCTGAAGCACACTGTACACTGTGTATTTTTCATGCACTATTTATCAAAAACATACATAACCCCTCTCCCTCCTGCTCGAGGCCCCTGCAGCTTCGCGTACATGTGTCTGTGGTTTATAATATACTACCGTGTTGTCTATGCTGGCCTTGTAAAGGTAAAGGATTAGTTAATCACAAGTACCAGGACATAATGGTTGATTTGGGCCCGGAACTAAGAATATAATCTATCCTTTTCTTTACAGCATGTACTGTCTACCACTGTATGCAATGAAAAGTGGGTTCTACAGACAATGACCTCAATAGTGCCCATGTGCCAACCCAGACCAGCTCATGCCTATGGTTCAAGGAGAGTCCCAGTACAGCTTTATGAACAATCAGTCCATCCACAGACAGCCCCTCTCCTCCAATGAGCCATGGAAATGAGACACGGAGGGGCGGAGGCAGCGTAGAGAACATGAGTGACAGAAGCCTGTTTTAGAAATGTTTAGGATGACCTTCACTTTCCAGAAAAAAGACGACAAAGAGCAAAAAAGCAAATGGACCCTTCCTTTTTCAGCCAATCAATAAAACAATTTATTTTCTAGGTCACCACAAATTTAGAATGAATGAGTCTCAAGTCGGCCTGGTTGCTAAATTGTTAATGATCTGTAACCATGTAACCATGAAATAGGTCTTGACAGCTCTCAAAAAGAAGAATAAAAAAGTATGTGAATGTGTCACTTTATAATTCTAAATAGTTGCTATAATTGTCGTTTCCCTGCCACAAATATACCAGCTATAATGTGTATGCCCAAAGCTAAGAGCATTCCTAAGCAAGAATACTTTCATTAAACTAAAATAATATACTCAAGAACCAGGTAATTGTTGGCTGGGATTAACTGCACGATTACCACTGTTTGTCAGTAAAATTCAGGAAAGAGTGTGTGTCTGTCCATTGGTCTTTGAAAATTAGCCATTCATTTATGCGTGTCTGCGAAAAGATGAGCTCTGATTTAGGTAAAAATTCATTAACCCTGGAGTATTTAACACAAATAGCTTGTCTCAGCTGGAATGCGCAATGTTATGAATGAATAGTTGGCCAAAACCCAAACAGAATACTTGCAATAAAAACAATTTCATATACAGTTTCATAAATTTCAAAAGTTAAAAAAATGTTAAGAATGGTCTTTTGCATTTCAAGTACTTATGTTGTGGAACTCTTTAAAATGAATTGATCTCTAAAATCCTTACAAAAATCGAACAAAATATATGCTTTGAAAAAGCTCTACTGCACTTTTTCACGCTGTTGCTGAATTGATTTAATTTGTGCGGATTTGTTTGTTTAGTCTGGGAAAAACAGAATAATTGAAGTGACATTTCAGCGGTTAAATAACAAGAGAATATATGCATTGCCTGTGGATTGAGTCTTAGGGCGAGAAAATTTGAGTGTTTTTCATCCAATTGCCATGATTGATCCTACAGTTCTGACCGAACATATAAACCCTCTGGGTTTCAGGGTTTCCTTGTGTTCAGTGGGAAATACAAACATGAAATTATACCACAGGACAGACAGGAGCTATGTCAAAGAGGTCTTGATGCATGTGTGCATGTACTAATATATTATTTTACATTTGCCAAGGCCCTGACTAATTGACAGAACAAAAAGGGAAGCGAATACTTACTTTCCTATCATGTCTGTAACAAATGTACATTTATTGCAAGACACATACAGTATGTATGGAAAAGCTGCAGCCAATAAAGATGGGGTTAATGACAGGCAGAGTGGGGATTAAATAGTGTGTGTGTATGGAAGGGGTTATGCAGTTGACATACGCTTGAGTGCTTAACCTGAATTGCTTTAGTAACTTTCCAGCTGTAAATAGAAATAAGTATAAAAATACAAAACTAAACCAGCGCATTAACTAAATGAAGTAAATTATAATTAAGTCTTTTCAAGAATACATTTTGTAGAGGGAAGAAAGCTCAAAGTAACTAGCTCAAAAGTGTAAAGTATGTCTTGTGTTCCATTTTGCCTCTGCAGATCTACAGATGTGTGCACACAGAAAACATGAAAGCTAAGTCTGTTGTGAATGTGTAGGTTCAGTGTTTCATATTGCATTTTTAAGAAACAATTTAATTTGAATTGATTATATTCATTTTTAATATAGTACGATATTGATAGATCATTGTAGTACCACCATGTGTATGTGTGAGCCCCAGTCAGGACCCAATGCAGCATTCACTGAACTCAAAGCAATCATCTTTACTGCCATGGATTATTCTGTCAAAGCCAAAGTTTCCCATTCTGGAAGGGATTAGGGCCTGGGATATTAATCTTCTGTAGTCAGCTTCATGCAGGCCGTAGCGTCCATTAACATTCACTGTATCTACACTTGCATAATACTCTCACCCCAGTACAACGCCATTAAAAAAGTGGCCTACATGTCACCCCTCAGTGCCAGATCCAGTTTGTCTCGTTATCTAGGACTTTCTCACACATTTAATTAGATAAAGCATTACAAGGTATTTCATCCAGTGCTATTTGAATGCAGAAAAAAAAGCATTTCTTGTAAAAAGAGTGGATAAAAACATTACATTCATGCATGTTCTACTCGCTGCAAAATTAGAAAATAATGCTGATTTAAAAGCTGAAAATTATTAAATTCTCCAGAGGACCCTGTATTATGAAGGATCCTTCTTTGTTTTATTGTGCTTTACCCTGAAGCGTGGGGTAACTATTTTACAGCATCGGTAAACATCACCAAGGTGATCTGTCACTTCATCTACGCTCAGATGTCCAGAATAAGAGAGTCCAAACATTTGCTCATACCATTAATGGCCACCATCAGGCCTGACGCCCGAGAAAGTTATCACATTACTGTACATTTCTTGGGTACTTTCCTCAATGCTTACTAAGAATGTATAAATTCAAATGTTAATCATCCATAAAATTCCTTTTCTGCAGACAGCTGTTCATTTTTCAAATTATAGCAGGTTTGCAGCCTCACTAAAATCGACACCTTAGTTCCAGATCTTCTTGTTAAGGTTTTGGAAATTGGTATTTGGAGATATTTTAACAACATATGAAATAAACGTACCAATGGCATATAGTTCCATTAAATAATACAGTGACAATAGCTAGGTACTTCATAAGGAATCGCTTCTGTAAATATACCAAACTAAATGATCAAATCTTTATACAGATCATAAATATTTGTTAGCATTTAACCAATACTACCTAATTGTGAGGACAGGGATTTGGTCTTACATTGGTATTTTAAAATGGTCAGATTTTATATTAACAATGTCTATTTTGCAATTAGTCAATTTTTAAAAGCACAGTGGGGAATCTAAACCTCTGTGCTGTCTAGTTATTATTTTATCGTAGTTATCAAAATGCATTTTATGAGAGACAATGGCCTGAAATGAATAGGCAGAGAAAGGTGGTTCTTCTGTATTGGAAAGGCCCTCGGACAAAAGACAATTTACTGCAAATAGAGAGGAATAGCAATTCGTAATGGCTGTGAAAATCATACTTCCTGTAATTTTAATCAGTGATATCAAAGGATGTTTAACATCACCTACACTGGCCCCAACACCCCTCATCCCGGAAAAACACCGGACACACAAAATATGGCTGCTTCTCAAACACACACATACACGCAATACCCCCCCCCCCCCCCGCACACACACACACACACAACACAACACTTTGTGTTGCTCATCGTCGTTAGTACTGCACAAAGACACACATATAGTTTAAAGTGAACCTTACACCGAGATAACAGGTGAGAACATGATAATTATCACAGTTGAATGTGTGTTGGCACGTGACGCCATTTTATGAAATTCCTTTGCATAAGGCAAGCCCGAGGGAACTTGCCTTCTGTGATGTCTGCTGGATGCCTGCATCCTTAATGGCCTGCACTGCTGCTTGCATTGCTACAGACGAACTGCTGTAGCTTTTTAAATCACAGAAGACAACAGCACATCGCTGCCTTGATGTGGTGGCCGCGGTTAATGGTGGCATGTAGGTAGCATGGGTATGGGGCAGACCCTTTCTCCACAGAGAACAGTCACTATTCACTGTAGTGAAAACTCTTGTTAAATACTCAGGGATTCACCCCTTAGAATTATGCAATACGTTATTGTGCCAAAATGTTTTTGCTTATACAAAATTCAGCCAATAGCAGAAAGACAATTGCCCGTTACGGCATTCAAACGTAATCAATGTGTAAACACCCGTTCATTATTACCAAGAATAACTAAGATCCTATCATAAACCGGCATGCTTTATAATCACATATGGTTATACATACCGCGAGGGCTCCATCGCGTTTATCGGTCTAACAACAATAAATAACTGGAGGAGTAAAGGATTTCCCTTTGGAATACACGGCTAACATATCTTCCGCAACCCGAACAGACCCTTCTTCAAAGTGATAATAGCCTTCACGAGATTTAGAGGATTTAAACCGTTTTTATGGTGGAGTCTTTTGTTTCTATAGTTTTGTTTTCTCAAGAGGGTAATTTGCGCAGTGTGAGATGTGGCTAAATATTAATTAAAATCATTCTGATAAAGCTAATTTAAGGATTGATTTTAACAGGAGTGTGCGCATTATGTGTTAATTAATACATACCTTTATTGCTATATGTAAAAATAATCAGTATTGTCCGTACGAAGTTGACTATTTTATCTCTTCGAAAAAATGATATACTCAGTTATATTCTTGATTCTCTCTTGTATATAGAATACATTTATGCTATTGTTACAATAGCTGGTAAAATGATGATGACCTAAATACCAGGCAAACTGACGCATCATTAAAAATATGTTGTTGCTGTTGAAATAATTTTTAATTACAACACGTATGCAATGCTTGATACATTATCTAGCGTCTCTGATTACAAAAAAGGATCACAGTGTTAAGATGGATTTTTGCAGGACTATTGGGTAACACGAGAAATTGATGCTGTATTTTAATAGCCTAATTCTGCATCAAACCCACCCTCTCACGCTCCTCCTCCCGTGTCCCCGCCGACGATTATATCGCCAGGGAGACAAACACTCATTAGGAATGCCTGGAGACGTAAATATGACATGAATGTAGACTAAATATGACATGAATGTGAATCTTTGACATCGTACGGCGTGTTTGTAATGTACTGGTAGCAGCATGTGCGCTTAAAAAAAAGAATGCAGCTCCACATCAAAACTATTTAACGATTATTTCATTAAATTATCGTTTTATCACTCACTACATTTTTCTCTTTATGCTTAATCCCCGCAACTCAGAAATAATATCTTAATTTGGCGCTCCATAAAACATTACCATTAAGTGCGAGCCCAGATTAACTCAATATATCAACCACGATACTTTGAAAACAATATGGCCAGCACCTCAGCCATTTTAGCACGCCGTCGTCGTGGGCTGGTGGAAGACACAAATATTTCTCTATCAGCAACAGTTTGTACAGTTTTATCTGTTATCGAATAGTTGAGTACCCTGCGCTGAACGACAATGGGAAAAAAAAACAACTAATAAAGATTAGAGGGGTGGGGAACTGAAGTATTACGATAATAAATTTGGTCTAACACAGCCTATTTAATAAAAATTTAAAAACTGTGAAATTGTGGTCAATCATTATTTGTAATACTAAATGTCCTTTCGTTATTCAGTCAAACGTTGTCCTTGGTGCTGAAATGGTGAAACGGCACACACCCGGTATAGAATTACTGCGCCCAGTCTCTGTAATCCGTGACTGGTCACCAGTATTAAACCTCCGGCGTTTTCGTCATAATATAAAGCCAATGTGACTGCTATATGAAGCATAATTACGGTATGCTATATTTGGCATTCTTAGAAACTGTTTAGGGACGACAAAACACTTTTTCTAGTCAATGCCGTATCACCCGCGACTATTTTCATAATATTAGAAATTAAGATTTTGTCTTAAATATTTATGAAAATATACAAAAAAACGTATACAACCATCAGGTTCTGGTGTCTATATTTGTTTCCTTGAAAATTCGGATTTCAAATGATAATAATAATAACAATAATAATAATAATAATAATAATAATAATAATAATAATAATAAAACCTACCTGAGGTTATGTAGTGGGAATCGCAGTCAGTTCTGGTGAGGAAATGTCTGCGTGTTAGAACGGCGAACCGATATCCCGTCCTTCTATCAAGACTTGCTTGCTGCAAAGGAACTACGCGTGGCAGACACCGACCTCTTCTATTCTTTACAGGAATACAGCTCTGCCCGCATCAAAGATGGCTGCGCCTTTTGACGTCAGCAACTTTTAATAGAAGTCTGTAAAGGAGGGAGCGGCAATGGGAGCTTGAGTCATCGGCATCTGGTCAGACTGAGGACGAAAATGCTTTTAAACATTTGTTTAAAGACAAGACGTTAAGTATCTCCTTGCGCGATCGAAATGAAATCCCTTTGTGCATATAACACGTGACTATATTTTAATTTAATTAGGCCATATTATTTCATTGAGTTGATTGCATCCAATGATCTTGCAGTCAACAGCAAATTTATGACAACAATTTGGAGGCAGTGCAACAAAGGTGTTGACACTCAGGTTTTTGTGTCTTTTATAATCTTACTCCTTTATCTTACTATTTGATAAACCATGCCTAATTCATATGGGCTAACCAGCTGGCCCAATTTGGCCACCACGTTTTGTCTTGTAAACACATGTAAATGCCCCTTTGTGACAAAACAGTAAACCATAATATCTTGAGAAAGACTTCCTAATAATAATAATCATAATTAACTTCTAAGAAAATAAGTAATACTAATATACTGCATTTTATTATTGAAGTCAACATTAATTATTTTACTGCAGGAATAAATAATTAACGAGTTTTTTATGCAATTCTTCACATATTTACAAACTGAATAACATTTCCCCTGGAATCTACAGAAAAGTCGTTCAGATTACTATCCCCAAAGCCCCCCCCAAATAAAAAGAATTTCAAAACCTTAGAACTAAACTTAGTTTCAATAAACTCACATTCATTTTCCGTTCCCCTGAAAGAAAGAACACACATTGAGTGGCTACTTTATCAGGTACACACTAATAACAAATCAGTCCTACTTTTGTCCTCAGAACAGCCTAAGTTTGTTTGGGCACGGACTGAACAAGGTGACGAAAGTTTACCACATGGATTTTGGCTCATTTTGTCACAAATTGGATGGTAGAGGACCTCCTCCCACATGTGCGCAATTGTTGTGAGATCTGGTGACTAGGGGGGCTACTGCAGTAAGCTGAAAACTGTTTGTGGCATTACCTTGCTGGAAGAACCCAGCAGGAATTTGGGTTAATCAGATCGGGCAATGTTTTTCCATTCCTCCATTGGTGGTGGACCACTCATGATACACCCCATTCCTGTTTCTGAAATACAGGCATGTTTGGACCTTAAAATGTGGCCACTGTAAAGAGCAAATGCGTACTTCTTTATTTTCTGTGTTGTGGACTTCTACACTCCTTTACATGTCTGATACCCTGGATATGTAACTATACTTCCATTCCCTCTATGATGACTGGTAAAGTAACTAGTTTACGAAAAACCAATTAAGGATTAAAATAACTGTTAGAGGAATTGACTTTGAGAGTGATGGTGGTTTCTGTGGCATGCCTGAGAAATCAGACACAGGTAGGTTTATTGCTAGTTTATGGCCTTTTTTCTTATTTTAAATTACAATAAACTCACAATTCATAAACCCAAAACACTCATTATGGAACAAATTAATAGAAACATATTAAACATAAATTGAAAAGTTTTAAAAATTACTCAATGCTAAACACAGACTTCTCAGTCTGGCAAAAAATGAGTCTCTGTTCAACAAAAAAAACCTTTGCCAGGCAGTCCTGTTAAAGCCCCTTTAAAGCCCCTTTATTGGGAACACTTGAGTATGGCCTTGGTCCACAAAAAAACACTCAAGTCTTAGACTTAGACTCTGGCAGTGGATGTGTCTCCAGGGCTGCTTACTACATGTCACAGATGGATTTTACACATTAAAATACATCTCAGTGTCACTCCCATTCACCTAATGACATTTACTCAACCTTATGGAACATGATTATTGTATTGCATAGAGATCCCTAATTTTTTTTTCCTTTTTCTCACCTCTCTTCGAAGTCTCTCAAACTCTGAGAGGAGATTAAAGACGGCTTGAATTATAATAAGTGCCTTTTGAAGCTGAAGCCAAGTGTCTCTTAGTTACAGTTTTTGAGATGCTGCAGAATTCTTGTGGCCAATGAACAAAGACAAACTCCAGTGGGGGGATTATAACTTTTTTGAGACTGGCCTTTTACTGACCCTCTGTGTCAGATTTAACTTTTAATTAAACTGGAGAGTGTGGGTAGTGTGAAGGATGGCGAGAGAGAGAGAGAAAGAGAGAGAGAGAGAGAGAGAGAGAGAGAGAGAGAGAGAGACCACATTCAAAGACTTGAAAAACCAGATGTTTTACAAAATGTTCATTATTTTTCTTCATGTGTAATCAGCTGCACATGCATATTCAAATCTACTTGTCAGGAGTAGCAGAGGTGACATTGCATCTCATCTGTAATTCATGTATGCAAAGTACTGCTTGTTTACTGGTCACAAAAAGGCATGCATACCTTTGGAGGCAGACAATATTCCCATAGAGCTGCAGTATCATCACAAATACATTATATTTCTGATCAATTGTAATTAAACCTGTTTCAAAATGGTAAAAACATGTCTCCGGTCATAAAACTTCCTACTGCTAATTTGAAAAGGGAAGGTGGAGTGTACCACTATTGTGAAATTGAAACAATTGGTATGGCCGGACTTCTATATTGCTGGACGTCAGCAAAAGTCAACAACCGTCTATTATGGCTCTTGTTTGGCTCATGTCTCCTCGGTGTACTACCTTTTTTAAATGACATATACTCAGTGGCCAGTTCGGACTCCCCCTTGTCTCCAAAACAGCCTGAATTCTTCAGGGCATTGATTCTACAATGTGTCAGGAAAGGTTCCACAGGGATGTCGGTCCATGCTGACACAACGGCGATATATTCATTCTGCAAACAGCCTGTTCCATCCTAAAGATGCACTATTGGGCCACTCTCAAGTAAGCTGAACTCACTATCATGTTCCTGGAACCATTATGAGACAATGTGTGCTTTGTGACATGGCACATTATCCTGCTGGAATCATCCATGTGACAAAGGATAAGCTGAAGCCATGAATGGATACATCTGGTCATCAACAATATTCAGATATGCTGTGGTGTCCAAACATTGCTCAATCGATATCAAGGGACCTAATGTGTGCCTGGAAAACAT
Source organism: Hiodon alosoides (assembly GCA_025775065.1). NCBI lineage: Eukaryota > Metazoa > Chordata > Actinopteri > Hiodontiformes > Hiodontidae > Hiodon > Hiodon alosoides. Next base: position 60,839 of record JAOYSI010013162.1, on the reverse strand, counting down.
TCCCCACACCATTACACCACTGATACCAGCCTGGAAATTGAAACCAGGCAGGAAAGGTCCATTGACTCTGCTGACACCACATTTTTCTACTTAGGTAACTCGATTTTGCCTATTCAAATGTTTAATCGAACTGTAATTGAATGACTCGAAGCCCGTCTGCCTGTTTTATATAGCGAGCCACAGCCATGTGACTCACTGTCTGCAGGAATTGTGGATTCAAAACTTTATATCACCGGCAACTCAGGGAAGGAAGCCTGAATTACCGGGATTTAAAGGCATTCAAAAGATAATGCTTGTTTCACAGCTGTGATAATAAAAAAAAAACAAAAAAACTCTGTTCACCAAGTACCAGCTGCACTAAGCCAGAGGCTCTTAGGGAGCGATTTGTGCATTTAAAGATGTGTACACACACACACACACACACACACACACACACACACTCATTGGCAGCAGAGTTGGAGGCTGAGCAGTCAGAGTGGTGACGCAGCAGTTCTACAAGCATGGAGAAGGCGTGAGGAAAAGGAGAGAAAGAAAATCCGTGGGTGGGAAGGGACTGCAGCAATGATTTTTTATAAGGATCACGATTCAGCAAGCTCTTTCAAAGCGAGAATAAGTTTCCTCACCAGAAGGGGGGAATAAGTTAGAACATATTGAGGAGGAAATGGTGGGGTTACATTCCTTACAAATCCTGCAAAGATATTATCCTATGCATATACAATTATACCTAATTGTTTGCAATTTTATGGACTAGTGGGGGGCAACGTTAGTGGTATCTGCTGCTAGGAAGCAGGGAAAACATGAAAGAAAGAACACCTGAGGAGAGGTATTGACACTGACGGACCAACTGCTAAAACCCATTGCTCTTTCCTACGATGTTGGAGTATCACAGAGACTCTGACTGGTGCATTTCACTCAAATCCTTTCTAATCCCCTCTCATGGGATTTCATTCAAGCTGTGTCTAAAGAGCAGAGGGGTTGCTGTCTATCAAGAACAATTAGTTATTGCATAATAGATGTTCAGGCATGAATGTGGTTGCAGATGTGCATTTAATTAATATATAATTAATTATATTTATTATTAAGCTCTATGTGACATTTGAATTTGAACTTATAACCATATTGTCACAATTATAAGACATCTGCAATTTTTAATAATGCCCCACCCCTTTTTTAAACATAAATTGATATAATGAGTCGGCTTGTATTTTCACAGACCCACTGCAATGCCTACACTGGCTCAAGCTTGGAAAACACTGATTGAAGCTCTTGCCTCTTGAATAACTGTCGTCAATAAGAGCATGATTGGCTGTGCTTGACTGATGCATTGTGGGAAGAGCAAGGCGGATGGGGAGCAACAACGGGGACTCATTCTCTGTACATTGGACCTGTGATGATACAGAAAATATTTGTAAATGGATATTTGCATTGTAGTGCTCTTTTTTTTCTTTTTCTATTTTTTTGCCCTGGTCCGTATTTGGGTGCATGGGAGATTTATCAGGTATCTAATCCATCTGCAGACCCTCTTTAAGTTCAATACATTTAGAGGCCACTGAAAAGTTATCGGTCCCAATACATCACAGTCTGTTTCCATTGATTTGTTTCAGGTTGGGTATAATTGCTTACTGAGAATCCAAGAATGTTTTGGATTTAAAGCCCCATGGTAAGGGAATGCACTCCTTTTTTTACTTGCTTGCATCTCATCTCAATTGTGTTAACACAAGATGCCTGATGCCGCTGTCCCCAGAGGGCCGTAAGGTATGGTCAGACTCCGTCATTACTCCCAGGACACCCAGGAGCTCAGTGAGTTGGAGAGCCAGGTTAAAACTGATTCCTGCCACACAAAACCTCCGCAGGAGTGGCTCAGGCATTGCCCCTGTACTTAACTTCCGGACACATGAGAACAGAACAGTGCACTGCATTTGTATGCCGGTCGAAAACCGAGGCCTAGTTAGGAGCTATAAATTTGCTCCCATCTGTCACTCACATAAAAGTACAATAAACAAACACAGAGTTTAAACAAGATTCATTTACAGAGTGCAGAGAAAAGGAAATTCTCAGAACAGGATGAACCAGCACAATCGTGAAAGTCTATAGTTACACAGTCCTGTTTTGTGCAAATGATATTCTTCCCCCTTCCCCTGACGAGCAAAGTTGAGTTCTCATGGTTACTACAGAGTGTACTACAGAGAGTGTAAATCTCTTTTTCTCCTCACAAAGGTACCTTAGAAGGGAGCATAGCAGGCGACACACACCCCTACCAGATACAGGATATTAAAATGAAACAGCTCTATTCGTGAAGAAGGAAAGAAGTGCCAATTCCTCCTTCACCCAGTCGTCTCTCCTGCCAGGGAGCGGGTGTCGAAATTGAGGGTGGTTCTGTCTACCCACAAAGCGCATTTTAGAGCAATACATTTTAAACCGATGGCCTTGGTCCATTTGATTTCGTTGTGTTTGGCGCGTTAAAGCCGGAGTGGGGAAGGTGACGTCAGTGATAAAAGCCTGAAGGTGGCAGATTATGAAGGGGAGGTCTTGCTACTCCCTCTGAAAGGAATCTGTTTGACAAGAGAACTATCAGACTTCCATTTATGGTTGCCTACTTTTAAATATTTAATCACTTTTACCCACAGTACATAAATACAGTTGTCCCTGTCTGACCTTTTACTAAAAGCTGTTGACAGCTGAACATGCGGCAGTTCAGATTTCCGCAAAACAAGTCAGCTAAACACAAGCACGTCGGGAAAAGAGCAAAGTTATTGGTCAACCAGCATTGGCTGCCTCCCTTTCCCCTGTAACCTTTCGTCTATGTTCTTCTGTCCTTATCTGTGTTTCCCCCCCTTCTCTTTTTGCTATGGTTCAGCATCTGTGTGATTATCTGAATCCCCCATGGACAGAATTTGTTTCTTCTAGTCTCCCCGGCACTGTGGGGGAAAGGAGGATTTACAACCCCTCTCACACTGGGAGTGATGAGCATAAGTGCGAGTTCCCGTAATCACCTACAGACAATGATGTCACTCCTCTAGAATCAATTTGATTGCTTCCCTCGTCAGGGATCTGAGCTCAGATGGGGAAATCGCAACTTAGAGAAGTTGTACCTGGTGTGTGGCAGTTTAAGGGTGATGCTGGCTTGAATCCCAAGCTCCATGTTGTGCTTATGCGTCCATGGTTTCTTTGCAAGCCAGAAATAATAATGCTGAATAAATATTTTGACAAAACTCACAGACTTTTCCAAACCTCAGTTGACATAATTGATTCAAACGCTAACTGATACTTTTCAGACAGAGAAGGCAACGTTGCTTCAAAATTTAATTAAGTAGAAGTGGTTCTGAGTAAAATCCCCTTAGCCGAAATTCATTTTAAAAACCGAACCGTAAACAGACCTTGATTTCTGTAGGCAGCCTTTAATGCTTCATTATGGATTGTCTGTTTAAATTTAAACACCTAATGTTTATAATGATCAAATAACCGCTTCCTTGACCAGAGTTCATTTTGCAATCATTAGCATGGCACATTGTGGGATGTACAAGCGACCAACTGTAAAATGTACAAGGGAGTAATAACAAAAGTGGGCTTTTATGAGCTTTATGAGTTTAGTAATTCAGGGCAGAAAACTATCTGGGCAAGGGATAAGGCAGGTAGGTGATAACTATGGAGGGGGTGGAGGCAGAAAAGGCAAAAGCTGTATCCCTAAGCTGTGATCTCCTAGAATGACCGACTTTTTCAAATGAAAGCGCTCAGAGGGACCCTCCACCACCTCACTTTCGGCTGCTGATCCCGTTGCTTTATTAAACTGGCCCTCCTGGGAATTATTACACTCTACCATACACGGTGGTTCACAATATCTCTCAGCACCTCTTTCCATCAAATTACCTTTTCCCTCACACACATGCAAGCAGGAGGAAATAAATCCAACAATGCAATCATTAAACACATGTAGAAAGAAGCCATTTCAGTGGCCTGTTATATTTTCCAAGAGACCTTTTTAATTTTGACATCCGAGGGTGAGTGTCTGTGGCTGGTTCCGGCTAGCTCCCCTGTCTCTCTCTATCTGGATAGTGTTGGAGCCAGCATGAGCTTAGTAGGCACAAAAAGACTAGAAACACTGCAGGTTGAGAAATCTGAGACATTGATCTTAGCCTAGACAGTAAAGCATTTAAATACTGCTGGACTACAACAAACTTTCCTCATACCAATACACATTTTTATTTACTAGCTGCACATGTATGTGTCAAACTATCCAGACTTTGCAGACATATCTTGCAAACACACACACTTAAAACGGAACCTCGCTTTCTCTTCAGAAAAGGGGATGTAAGGTCAACTGCTGATGTGCAACTAATCACTTCTGTACCCCAATGCAAAGGTAAAAAAAACACTCATGAAATGTTTCTTTCTTTCGTTTTTGTGTGGATCCTGGATTAAAATCAACCAATTTGGTGGTGAAAGTGCTCTGTTTCGATATTTTGCACACTATGTTGACCGGTATTTAACAACAAACTTTAGAGCATGGTGAGGGATAATGGGACAGGGGTAGGCAGGCAGAGTGACTGTAAGCCTTGTACACTTATATTCCAGCATACCGTAAAAGCAAGGCAGCAAACTAGCTCACATGAGCGCTAATGACTGTGGAATTGTACATTTGGTATCCAGTGCCTTGCAAAAGTATTCAGACCCCTGACAAATTCTCCCATATTACTGAATTACAAATGGAACACTGAAATTTTGTTTGACAAAAATGTGAAAATGTGAAATTTGACAAAATTCAGTTTAATTGCAAGGAGAAATTGATTTTATATTGGGAAATATTTATATGACAAATAAAAAACAGAAATGTATTGCTTCCACATGTATTCAGTCCCAAAACATTAATATTTGGTAGAGCCACTTTGATGTGCCAACTTTGCATTCAGTCTCCAGCTTGTTCAGGTTAGTTGAATGATACTTATGGAATTGGATACTTATGGAATGCCACAGATTTTCAGATTGGGATTGAGATCAGGACATTGACTGGACCACTGTAGGACATGCACCCCTTTGTTCGAGAGCCATTCCAATGTTTCTTTGGCCTTATGCTTAGGATCATTGTCTTGCTGGAATGAATTTAATTTTTTTGGCAGACTGAATCAGTATTTCCTTTTATTTTCCTCAATCCATTCTTCCTTCAATTCTAACAAGATGCCCAGTCCCTGATGATGAGAAGCATCTCCACAACATGAGGCTGCAACCCCCATACTTCACTTTATGGATGGTGTGTCTTGAGGCATGGGCAGTGTTAGGTTTGTGCCACATATAGCCTTTTGGCCAAATCTCAAAGCTCTATCTTGGACTCATTTGACCACAAAATCTTTTCTCACATCACAGCTGAGTCATTGCAAACTCTAGACTCAAACTCATTTGCTTTTGCTAGACCAGAGCTTTTGCGTTTTGAATGTTATTGCAGAACTCTTGATATGGTTTACTGGGGCACCATTTGCACTCTCCCAATCACCAAAATCACTCCACTGTAACTCCTGAGCCTCTCTGTGGCGTCTCCCACCAATCTCCTTCATGTTTTGAGGAATGGCCTTTCCTTGGCAGTGCCTGGGAAGTGCAATGCAGCTTCCACTTCCTAATTATTGATCCAACTGAGCTCACTGCCATAGCCAAACACTTATTATATTATATTAACAGGATTATATTATATCCTTTTCCTAATCTTTAATCTATTATCATTTATATTTACTTGATCTCTAACTTCTAAAGAAAGTTATTTGGTCTTCAATTTCCTTTAGAATCACAGCCTGACCAAGGGTCCTTCAACAGTGGGATTTTTAATCCAGAATACTTTAATAATTCATCACGCGGAGGCCAAAGGTAAGGCAATTATGTCCTCGTCATGGCCATTTCATTCATCGGTGTAAACTGGGAGTTTCCACAGCACAGGAGCTGAACACTTATGCAAGCAACATATTTCAGTTATCATTTGTCATATTTTATATTTATAAATATTTCCTAACATAAAACACGTTTGGATGTTAAAAAATGTTGCTTTAGAATAATTTATTTTCAGTTTCAAGCATTTTTAAATATATCGAACAAAACGAAAACACCATTTGTAATTCAGGGATATGAATTGGTTAGGGGTCTGAATACTTGCATGACACTGTATCTAAATAAATCCCAAAAGGAATTCCCCCGAAGTCTATTCACCACACTGCAAATTGATGAGAAACTCCGCTTCCTAATCATTCCCCAAAAGAACCCTTATCACTTACTTGCTCTCAGGTGTTCTTGCCCTATATTTGTTAAGGGAATGTCTCTTACTCCCACAGAAATGTAAAAATATTTAATGCGACGTAGGAATCTGTAATGTAGACATACCCAGGTAGCACGAGGATTCGGCCCAAAAGCGACCAGAACTGATTGAATCGGCCCAAGTTTCCATTTCCGTCTGCCGGAATTCAGCCGACGTTGCCAGCATCTCACCCGAATCCCCCCAGAAGCGACCCGATGCAAATTTTACTAAATTACTGGATTTTTTTTTTTTATATTACTACTATACATTTTAAAAACTAAATATACCCATCCACAAAGGTTTTAATGCTGATCGATTGCCCAAAAATATGACGGCGGCGAGTCTGACTCTCAGCCGGAATCGGCCCAGATCCACTGTGCTACGTGGGATATAAAGTGGCATTCAACAATTACAATTCGTGCCAAGACATGCAAAGTGCAGAGCAATATTATAATATTAATAAGAAAATAAGTTATTACACGTTTTAAAAAGCTTTCAATAGCTGTTAGCTTTCAATATCAGCCTTGGAAGTGATAAAAGATTGGTCTCCAAGGGGCAACAAATGCTGCATCAGATTATGCATAAACCGAGTACACAGCAATGTTTCAACCACCCATCGCCTCTTCTTCACCGAATTCAGTAGCATGATTTGCCGTAATCGGCTGAAGAGGTGAGTTGAAAATACTCCAACGTTCTGTCGTGCAGCTTTCCTCAAAATAAACAGTTTGTCTTTGACTGCCACCTGTTGGTAGTATTGTAGTAGAGCAGTGTTATTAGCATTAGATGCAAACATTTAAAGTCTCTTTCAGAATATTTTTGACTAAAAAAATCGGAAACGAAATAATTTCAAACAACTTTAAAAAAGCGCTGATTTTAATTTTAATCATTCTAAAATGTCAATGTTTGCTGTATTCTCGTCAGCATTGTGGGTACTCTGAATTATTTATTACCAGCAATGTATTATGCATGAGTGATATCTTATAATAGCTGGTATTATGAGGCTGGTATTAAGTACATATGTTTTATATTGCATATAAATGGATGATAAACCATAGTAAGTTAAATTTGATGACATTCAGCCAAATGAATGAACAATGCAAGAAACAACAGCTCTTGACACCAAGTGTGCCTGTTGGTGCAGACCCCATATGACAGCAGACAGGAAGACTGTAAGGTTGACCCTTTGGACCACATCTCAATAATGAAAAATACATTCATCAGGTATCATTACTATCTTTTCTATAATAAGGCTTAGGTGTGGAAACATGTTTTGATTTGTTGGATTAAATAAATTTGAAATACTAATGTTTTACTTCGCCTTTCCGGCTTTTTTGTTTTGTTTTTGTATGTTTGTCATTCGCACTTCAGGCCACCGTACTCTTTGAAGATTTCGGGAAATAGAGTCGCCATATTGAATCGTTCCACTTGTGATTGGTTGTTTTACAAGCTACTCATAGTATGCGTGCTGCTTTATGTTTACTGAAAATGTTAGGGTTAGGCAGTAGTATCGCCCCCCAGTGGCTCTCACTGCAGATCACATTCCAAAGAGTAGACTAGCATGACACAATCAGCTCGTCATTCAAAGTCCAAATAGCAGTCGATAGTTTGCGATTGCAATATGGGGGAAAAAAAGATTTTGTGCATCGGATTAGTATGTCTAGATATCATTAGTGTTGTTGAGAAATACCCGGAAGAGGACACGGACACCAGGTGGGTGAGAGCCGTTTACAGACACAAGCCTGTGTAATTGCAATGTCCGAAAATTATATTTAAAAAACAGCGATTATTTTCGCGCTGCCATCATAGGGACAGAGGTCATATATCTGCACCAGTAAACGCAAATGGTTTTATTGTAGAGATGAAAATTTTTACCCAAAAAATAAAATGTATCCCGAATGAATTTCGCAGTGCAATGGCTAAAAAATAGCATATCTTCTTTTATTAAAAATATTTTTAAACTGTAATTTAAGCATCGAATCAAAACCTTATATTAGCTATGCTGCTTACTCAAATAGCACACAAGTGAAAAGGGAAAAGCCGTTTTAAAGATTTTTAGTCCACCAAACAAATAATGAGTATCCAGGTATCCTTTATTCTAATCCCCAATATCTATATATAATAGGATCCCTTCCCTTCCACTTAGGGACTAAAATTGATGATTAACAAAAGCATAAATGCTTATGAACCTTTTACTAAAACAATATTTGTCTTGCCCATTTCCGAATAGCCGGAACCAATATTGTGAAATGGCATTAAACTTTACTAAATATTTCTCTAAATCTTTAAGCATTAAAGCATGGCAGTTGTATGTGTTTTCCCTCAGGTGTGTGTCTCAGCGTTGGCAGCGAGGCGGAAATGCCTCCAACTCCTGCACTGTCCTCTCGCTGCTCGGGACTCCATGTGCGTTCATGGGCTCCCTTGCACCCGGGCCTGTAGCGGAGTAAGTTCTGTCGAAGACCCCAGTGTAAATCATCATGACAGGATAAAGGCCAGAGTAAAAGACAGGCCTAATATTGGCAGACACAATTGTGTCATAGTGTGTAAAATTTTACATTAACACTTTACTCCATCACCTACTATGATATATATATTTAAATATATTTATTTAAACCTGTCGTAATGAACTGGAGATTAGTCAGTTACTCTACTAGTACCATGTAGCGCTGTGATGTTTTTCGCCAGAGACTTATTAGGTCTTTATGAATATAATGGAATTAAATTACAATATGCAATGTTTACAACCACTGTTGTCCCTTGTGGAACAGTTGCCTTTGATTCTGTTGTGCTTTCAGGAAATTCCCATGAAGAAGAAGAAATAAGTACCTACTTAATTCAGTATCTTTTCTTTGTGAAAGCTTCAAAGTAAAACTGTAAAACAGTGTTTACTTGCTGCATATTAATATTTTCCATCTAACAAAAATTTTTCTTCCTATTTTGTTCTGTGAGAAAACTCATATGTCTTATACTGGTTCTATTTACTTATGAAATTCTCATTGAATTCCAGTTCAGAACCTTTCTTCACAAAAGCCTGCACCTCCTTTGAGGTATTGCCCAACTGTCCTTGCAATGTTTTATCCCTGTGCTATTCCGCACCTATCACTCTTCGCGAGATCCTGTCACATCATGTGACATTTCAGTCTGATCGCCTTGGTCCCTCACCTGTCGCTCACTCTCTGCCATGTTCGTCATTTCCGTACGCAGCTTTGTCCTGGCCGACTTTCTCAGGTACAAGATTGACACCTCTCTGCTGGTGGAATATGCTGAATGTTGCTTCCCAGCTTCTGTAGTCATCAGCAATGTAAGGACAGGGAGCCGTACCATTCTGCACATGAACAGGTTTGTGTTTGTGTGGAAGGACGCAGTTAATGTTGGAAGTCCTTTATGGATCCAGATAAATAGCTAACTTAATGTTCCCTGAAATTCCCCAGTAATCTAAAATAATTTCTCCTACTCTTTTTGGGCATGCGGTATACTAATTAGCACTGGACTGGACACGAAACTGAATTGAAAAAAATTGACATTATTTAAAATAAATAAATAAATAATAACAAAGGTCCCAAACCTATGGGGATTATTAATAACATAATTCACATCTGTACTTGTTGCTGCAGGCAAAATTATGACATCCCAGTTTGATTGTGAGTTTATACAATCAGGGTTAATAATGTGTTGAGGTATCCTTCCTAATTCTGAACACATGCATTTTGACTGCGGGGTCCCTTACTGCCGGGCCACATTAAGTTTACCCTCCTCGTCAAATGATATTTGATGATATGCCCATAGAAACGACATTCTGAAGAGGCGATATTAGAAGAAAAAAAACAATGGTTAAATGAATTGTTTTAGATTTGTAGATTTGGATCGTATTTTCCCTTCCACCTCCAATTACTTAAACTCATATTTATTTTTTCTTTGTTGTTTCCAGTAAATTTAAGCTATGCTGCAGGCTGGCTATCAGATAATTCTATAGAAGGCAGAAGGTGTGGTTTATGTTTGTTCTCTCATTAACTTTATTTTCTTCACAACCAGGGTTTAAAAAAGGTGCGTGTACATTATGGGAAATAATTGTGTTTCATGCGCTCTGAAGGATCACTTGAATCATAATATCACTAATAAATCCTATAAATCCTATAAACAAATTTTTTTTTGAGAGAATCCTCAACCAGTCTGACCTGAGGGTTTTGTGATAATTTTAGATCTGAAAACCTGGAACATTAGGTTTGAAAAAAGCTCAGTTCCTTGAGCTTGGGTGGACTCTTAAACTCTAGAGTTCATTTTTTCTTACAGGCTTCACATGATATCAGATTAAGTGGCTTCAGGCAGATGGTGTTAACAATCCAACATTCAATGTTTTTCTTCAAAGCCAATTTCTATGCTCCATAACATTTCAGATCTCTGGTTCTTTTTAATATAAAACCAGTCTTTACGTGTTTTATTTGTATGGCGTAACTCCATAAAAGAACATTAAAACCTCTATCCTAACCTCACACAATATCCTTGCATTACATCGCTGTTGCCAAAGAAGACCATTGCTCATTGACACTACCGTTCCTTTCAGCTATGGAAGAGACCCCACCTACATAGGGTGTGCGAGACTCCTCGTCTGGTCCCATCAACCAGAACCCTACCCACAGGTTCCTACAGTTAGTGCTGTATCCGTCAAATCAACATCAAGAGCAGTCAGCTTAAACATGCTCCTTAACATCTTACTTTTCCATCCAAATTAATTCCACACAGGCAAAGCGTCTTTACTCAGTCTACCTACCTACAACTGTCCCCTCCTTTGCCCCCCCTTGCTGCACATCATCAGGACACAGTCGTGCAGGAACGCCTTGTTTCAATGAATCAGTAGGGCTGTGTTTTCTGTATGCCGTAGTTTCATCGTGGGGGATTTTGCCCATCGAGGGGTGGACATTTCGGGCGTGGTGTGGCAACAGCAGGGGCAGACCCCATGTGCGTGCTGCGTGGTCTGTCCCGCTCGCGGCTCCCGCACCGTTGTTCTCTTCGACACGTAAGGCACCTGTCCCGGTCAACTAAACCTGTGGCTTCAATGGGGAATTACTGTGCCACTGCAGACAGGCTGAAACCAAAGGAAAAGGACAGGTGGTTTAGTTTTTTCTGTAGTCCAAGAGATAGGGTCATGGTGACATTGAACGTGCGCTTGTGCAAACAAAGGTAAAGCTATGGGGTATTGTGTGGTCCAATTCCAATACTCCCATGTCTATTGTAAATGTGTTCAGGGGTGTTAAATTAGAAGTTGGGATTTAGATTTAAGTTTTTTCAGGCTACTCTAAGAAACTCCACTGGACTCTCTGCAGTGGCACTGTGTTATTTGTTTAATTATGTCACTGTCACATAATTTACAATTAGTACTGCATGTTTAATTTTTAACTTCAAATCCGTTGCTGATAAAATAAAAACGTCTGTCTGTATAATTTAAATTTATCAGTTGGTCCAATTCCATGCATGAGTGGGCAATTTCAATCCTCAGTGGTTTAATTTGATCTTTTCTCTTAATGGATTATTTGAAGCAGTTCTTTTTGATAGTAAGTGACATTATTTGGTTTTGACTTCTTATTTGGTTGTGCCTTGCTTTCGCTTTGTATTGTAAAACCCCTTACGTTCAATATCTAGGGTTATGTATGTGTTAAGAGGGCTCCCAATTGCGTAGCTGTCGATTCTTGCATATTTAAATTGAATTTGTTAACTAAAACATGGGAGTGGTACCCCGGGGGAGAGGAAAAAAATGCTAATGGCCAGATGAGAATTATTTTTGCTGTGCCATCTGTTTGCTTTCTGATTAAAGTAGCAGATTCTGAAGAACCACCATTACAGCAATGGTAAAGTAGTTATAATATAAATGCATAAAAATACTTATCTGTATCTCCCATGTTAATGTGCAACCACAAATAAAAGGTAGTTTAATTCTCTTGAATTTTCTTTATTAATATGCTTCTTTGCGGCAGCCCTTGGTTAATGTTTGGTCTGCGAGCTGGCCTGGTGCAAGATGAAAATTTGGAGAAGCCTCCTTGGTATTAGCCATGGTTCACTATGTTAAAATTTGATCTGGTCTCTATTAATAGTTTAATGGAGTATCAGTTCTGACTTGACAGTACCTAAAACTTTTATTAAAAGGGTTTATTGGTCTTCATGTTCAAGTTTTTTCTTAGGATGTTTTAATCATAAGGAAACCAATGACTGCATGAACAAAATTTGGGGGATTTAAGATCAGTCTGGCTTAATAATTATATCAATAGCTAAATGTGTTAATTGAAATATCACGTCGGTCTCAAGTCTGGGGAAATTATAGAATTATGAAGAGCAGCTAATAATATAAAGTGTTAATTTGAAGTGGGAAAATACGTGACTTAGTTAATCAAACGTGGGAATACAGGTTTAAACCTCTTTTAGAGACTATGCATTGCGAGACAAAACACAAATTATTCACAATTTTCCCTGTCAATTTCTTTAGTAGCATCTTGCTGTGCTCAAACATTGATGGCTCATCGGGTTAGAACTAATTCTAAATTCTGTTTAGAATTTATAATCTGTTTAAATACTATTCTAAAACTCTACATGTTGTTACATTGTGGTTGTTAGCTAAACAAGTGGTGGTATGACACACCCTCTGGAATAATTATATTTAAGAGTTGTGATAGTTACAACTTTTCAGTAGAGAGTGTTGAAGTCCTCCACAACCTGTGAGACCCTGTAGAGTGTTTAGAAGAGAGTTAGGTGTTGGGCCTTCTGTCACAAGTAAGTAGATTATACCTGTAATATTACTTCCAAGTTGCTAGGATAGAATTAAACTGGAAGCAAAGCCTTTGTTTACACAAAGACTATACACTTTCATCATGTACTATCATGGAGAAAACCAAGAATAACCGTACTAAATAAGAACAACTGTACACACTCTGATGGCTGCCATCCACTTTTAAATAATACTAATATTGACGTGATAGACCCAAGTTATCAAGTCCTAGATTGCTCTTGTCATATTTGTCTCTTCGATCAATTCGGCACACCTGGTCATCTGTGTTCATGTTCGATCAGGAACCTTCCGGATGCTACTGCGGAAGATTTCTCTAAGGTGAACCTGAGCCAGTTCAAATGGATTCACTGGGAGGTGAGCTCAGAGGTTGCTGGCTAAGGTTACATGGGGTCAGTAGTGTTTAGTTAGGTCCAGGAGGGCTGGATTTCCAACATGAGAAATATTCGAAGGCAGTTTACTGCTTTATTGAACTTTGCATGTAAGGCCCGGGGTTGGATAATCACACCTGACCGCTGTGTTTTTTTCTCAGGGACGGAATATGGAGGAGCAGGTGAAGATGATCGAACGGGTACAGCACCACAACAGCTCTCTACCAGAGCAGCACAGAATCACTATCTCCGTGGAGATCGAGAAGACCAGGGAGCCGCTCTACGAGCTCTTCCCATACGGAGACTTTGTACGGTGCACCATTTTTAGGCAGTATTTACAATGAAGGACATAGTGTTGCTAACTTACGTACAAGGCAAGCATTTTATAGCCTTCAGGTAGAATAGTAAGTATGATGGGTCCTATGCCATGCTTCCGTTATTCGGGATGGACATAGTACGTATCTACATATAGTAAATATTTAAATGTGTACATTTGCGATCTACATGTGTGTACATATGACATGTAAGTTGTCCTATATGAGGTAAACTAAAATGAGCTAAACAAAACCATAAAAGGACAAAATTACATAAAAGGAAGCATTCATGAGTTTGGAAAGTTTGTTGAAATGGTTTGAACTTATAGTCTGTGTTTCAGCACTTGTATATGGAAAACAGCTAATTGAAAGCATCACAAGCTGTGTCACATTGTCAGTGCAGATTGTTTAGCTTCTGACTTGTGGGCTCGATTTGCCTTTTCCCGACAGGTGTTTATCAGCAAGGATGTGGCTTTACACTTTGGGTTCCAGTGTGCTGCGGACGCTTTGAGGGGTCTGTACAGCCGGGTGAAAAAGGGGTAGGTGGCCGCATGTGAATGAATGAGGATGGGACAAGAATAGAAGTTGTTGACTGTGTGTGATTGCATCTGCCGGGGCCCCCCCCCCATGAAAAATACGGTGACAAATGTGATTCCATTTGAATTAACAACACGGGTAAGGTTGAATATATGATTACTTGGAAGTAATTAAGCTTAGTATGTATAACGGCTAAAGCATTGGAGACAAAGGCATAGAAGTCCAGGACCAGGATGATGAGAACTGTGACATGCCAGTGAACGCTAGGTGTCACTAGTGCCACTTATATTTTATTTGTGTTGATTAATGTTTTTCTCTTCTGGGCTTAACCTAGGTTGCTTTGCTGTATTAATATAATGAAAAATACACCTAGATTCACTGTGGTGTTGAGAGTAAAGGATGATTCTTTGGGATGGCTGTCTTGCAGGGCTGTACTGATTTGTGCCTGGGCTGAAAAAGGGGCTGACGCGATTGGCCCCAACGGCGTCGTTATCCACTCGGATGCCTTCCCCCCCGAGGTTCTCGTGGATACACTTGGTGCCGGGGACACCTTCAACGCATCCGTTATCTTCTCCCTCTCTAACGGTGAGGATACCACAGTCGGCCCTGGTACATGACAGCTGTCTGTTTCTTTAAGTGGAAGGTCAGTAATCCCTCATCTATCCCTTTGACACTCATGAGGCCTTTTTAATGAAACCGCATGGATAATCTTAGTAAAGTTTGAATTGCTGCGAATCTTGTCACCGCAAATGTCTTTTAGTTTTTAGATCAAACAAATGAAACCTGAGTGGGTTGCAAGAAGAATGAAGCAATTGGGGAAATAAGCAAAAAATAGTAAAACATAAATTCAGCTAGTTTATCACTATTGTGGTGCTTTTTGTTTTGCTTTTTAAAGTAAACTCTGTTGGTTTCACACAGTGACTTTGCATTACTGGTTTATTACATAATTATTATTTAACATCACAGTCCCAGTAAAAGTGAACAAAAATACCTGAATTATAATCTGTATAAATTTGAATACGGTATGTGTACACAGCAGTGTCAACATAACTGCAATGGGTCCGCTGGAAGAAGAATTTCCAAGAACTCCACATCCAGAGTTCTATAGCCACTGTACTGTATACATCGTCGCATTAAGATTCACATACCTAAAGTGTGAATGAAATGCTTACCAAAAAAGGTTATTAAGCATACCATTCATTTAAAAAAGAGTGTAAAATATTTGCTGTGTGGAAACCACCGGCTGTGCTGTTGAAACAGTATTTATGCCTAAGGTTCTGATTTATACGGGCAGGATTTGGCACTTCAGACTTTCTCAGTTGCACTCATGGAAATAGATTGCACATTGAACGTTTCTGAATACACATGTCCTCTCTTCTGTTATCGCAGGTAAAAGCCTCCAGGAGGCACTGTCTTTTGGCTGCCAGATTGCTGGTAGAAAGTGCGGGGTCCATGGATATGATGAAATCGTGCCACCGAAAGAGTAACGTATGAAAGGATGAATGAAGATGGTTTGGCTCGATGGCACTGGAACAAGATATGAACTAGCATTCCGTGCAGGCTTATGTAATTGTTTCAAGAGCCGAGCAACTCTAAGACCACACATGGCGAATAAAGCCAGAATGTGTCGGTACAGGAGAGAGGTCCTGTGCATGTCATTCTGCAGCGTTAAAGTTGCCTTGACACTATTGCTCAAAGTCAGGAGCCAGTGAACCATTTGATTAATGTGTAGTGCAGAAAGAAAAATGTGGAAACTTTTCCTGCAATTTATTGATCACTATAATAGGTTGATTTTGAGGTTAAGTTAGGGCTTAATTAAATCTAAATTGCAAATATAATTGTATCAGGTTTATAATTCATGATTAGCAGGGAAGAGTTAAATGGAATTTAATCACAGACCAATCGCTACACGTTCGACATGACCCTCTGTACTTGCAGCATAAAGGTGAGAAGTGACTTCCACAGTTGGGTTGATAATACTCTGTGGCGATATCATGAGTGCAGACCAAATGTGTGAATTGAGATAAAGATTAAACAGGATATGGGACACTGCAGCACCGCACCCTCCTTTAGCCAAATAAAACTGGTTTGCCTTTGATTCCCACACCCATATAGAGGCATTATAAGTATCAACCCTGCAAATATTTAATTTGAAAATAATGTGGGTAATTAAGACATGATTTAAAAAAAAAAAAAATTGGTAAAATAACCATGTGCTTGAAATGTTGCCGTTCAGAAGCTACAATAATATTGTATAAAAAAAGAGGAATGCTGAAATACAGTTAAATTGAAGATAAATCTGAGGGTAAATTGAAGGTGAATCTGAGATTAAAGAACCCGTTAACCCTAAATGCTTAATCATTCAAAGCTGCTATTAAACTGTTGTGCAGAATGTGGTTGGAATTATGTGTTGTTTTTATCTTGGAGAATTTTCCTGCTGTTCTATATTTATATTTAGGCCAGAGTTAAATCCCCATGATTTATTAGTCATAAAATCTAATACAGCAGCTGCAAAACTTTTATTTAAATCTTGATTGTTAAACACATTATACTGCTTTTGTGTCTGTGATCAAGGGAATACCAAGGTGTATTAATGGAAAATGATTGAAATCTCTGGAAAGAACAAGGGTGTCTGATTACACAAATGTAGCAATTATATCAATAAGAGAAACTGCTAAATAAACAATTCAAGTTTTGAGAAAACTCATCTAAAACAGTTATTCCTAAGGGATGCTCTCAGTTTATATCAATGTGCACAGAAAAAGCTGTTTTTTTCCATGAATTCAAGGGCTGATTTTGAAATGACTCAGTTGGCATGCAACCTGGAAAATGGCACAGTTTCATAGTTGTATTGTAAAATGTTTTGCTAATGCTTCAAGAAAGAAAACTTGTGTGGTTTTAAGTTATGTCATCTTGTCTTCACAGCACTAGTAAAAATGTTTTATGTAGTATTGTGCTTTTTGCTAAAGATTGCCAGAAAGCTCAAAGGAAATTCAACTGAATATAGTCTACAATGCAATTAAAACAACAGTAAGAAAGAAAGAAAACATTACAGGGTGCAGAAACTCCTTAAGGCCTAGGCGCAATAACCGTCTCCCCTCTAGATGATATACCGAAAACCATTGTGTAATCGTCAGGGTTTTCTTCCAATTTAAGTGCGTTTCAAACCCTCAGTAGACAGCCTTGTCGAGCATCAGCTAATTTTTAATAGATCATGTTGGCTTGACTCAGGGATCTCAGCTCTATATTACACGCAATCTGTTATTGCCAACATGTTATTTGTTAAATGGAAACCTAGCGATGTGTGGACAAGACTTCATTTGGAAATTCAAGAATAGAAAAGGTAAGATAATATAGATGAGGTTTCTTTTTTTACAGGGTTATAAATAATTCCTCCATTGGGAGGTCTTATGGCCAAATGCCCTGTCCCCTGTGGCCGTTGTTTAGGGAATTGCACGTTCATGCAGGGAGCCGGTGAAGATAAAACAGGATTGGGAATATGATTCTAGCTGTGCTATTTCCAATTAACTTTAACAATGGCACAATGGCATTCTGTAATGAAAGAAAGTGTTTCAACTTAACTATCCTTCACAGGATGTTTTGGATTCCAGGATTTGGAATTCTGCTAAAAGTCTGTTAAAATTATGTCATCCTGTTTTTGTTGTTGTGGAAGTATTAGTGTATTAGTGTTTTAATGCACTTTTCTGATATTATTTAAACCTCAAGAAGGTATAGTATAAAAAGTTTAGGTCCTAGAACATAATCTTGAACATTCTACTGCTTACTGTATACCAAAGATACCTGGATGATTTCCCTACTATTCCGAGCCTGAAAATATTCAGTTTCTACGTTTTAAAACTGGTAAACGGGGGAATTTCACTAGGTTTCAATTGATTTATTCAATAAGTAAAATCAATTGAATGTTAAAACAAAGTCCAGACATGTTGACCAAAGCTGTGTAAAATTAAATATATTTAATTGAACCACAAACACACACTTGAGTTAAACAGTGAGGAGTTGTAATAATAGAAATCTACAGATATTTACAGCCACTTTGGATCATCATAACAAGAAAACTCTGTGAAACAATAACAGCCTCTTCTGAATTTGCAGATCTCAAACTATAAAACATTATTAATTTATATGATGCAAGTATTACCAATCCATTTGTCATTGTCATTTTGTAAAATACCTTTTGCTCTCTGCACCCACTATATTCAGGTTTAATACGTAAATACAATGGATTTTTCAGCTTTTCACAAATGCTTTACATAAAGTATTACTAAAAAGACTACTAATTTTGGATAACCAGTGTCAACATGGATCACGCTGTATGTGGGAAGGTTGTGGTCAATGCATTAGTGGAAAGCCATTATACTCTCTCCCCGTTAATCGACGAGAATGTCTCATTGAACTATACTCTCAGTGGCATTATTTTATGTATTGCTTTTTATAAATGCTTTATTGCATGTTTTAATGAATGATGGAAATTTATCCTTTTTTAAGATAAAAAGCTTTTCTCGTAGGCTTTGGCTGTCGTTTAAGAGAGTCAACTCTTTAACTCTGTAGAGTGCCAAATTGAGGGAATACAAACTGGATAAAGTACACATTTTTAAGAGCATCAGTAATTCTTCTTATCATTGACATCAGTCAAAAAGACCTCCATGTTAGCCAGGATCCCCAGTTATAAGTTGTGGCGGACTTCAAGAAAACAAAGCTTTGAAGTAAGCCATTATGCAAAAAAAAGGTTGGTGGAAGATAAAGATCAAGCAAAAAAAAGCTTGCTGTGGTTTGTTACATTATTTATACGAATGAGGGGCAGGTTAAAATATCTTTGGAAAAATCTTTGTTTTGTGGAAAATCCAATCCGGTTTTCAAACTGTTCAGCAAGTTTGTCAACGCAACAGGGTTTAATAATAAACTAACCATTGATGGTAACTGTCTTCCGTTTCAGAGTTGGGGTGATGACATTTATTTATTTTTTGCCTTATATTTCCGGTCCTGTTCTTCTGGATTTAGTACAGTTGGGAATAGGCCTGCTACATGTCCTCGTACAGGAGCATTCCACTGAAGATGGTGAGGGGTTCCACAGAATGGGCTAGTTTGCCCATGACAAGGTCAATGCAAACCGTGTCTCCCACCTGCAGCGGCAGGATGATGTTAAATACAGCCAGGGACCCAGGAGTGGGTTTAGCTTCTGCCATTGGCTTGTTCTCCAGACCCTCAGGCTGGTAGCCGGCTGAGTCCACACGAGCAACACCGTAGTTGGATTTGGACAGTACTGCCTCAATTTTCTCATTTTTGTGGCCTGTTAAGATCGCACTGAAGAAGTAATGCCCATCCAAGGGTGCTGTAAAGATGCCTGAAAAGCAAATTTAAAATACAGATAGACATAAAATATTCTGTGCAACAGATAAATAATAGCATTGTGATCTACACAGTTACAGTCCTGAAGTAATGTAGCATAGTTAAATCTGGGAATAATACTTAACCTTTACTAGCTTTATTTGAGTCAAATTTTAATATTTGAATATCAAATATCCCCACTTTATGTGAATCTGTGCGTACCTGTTTGTGAGTTATAGAAATCACCCTTGTTGACAAAGACCTTATCAAAGACAATTGTTCCAGAGTCAGACTTGGGGTAGGTAAGGGCAGCCGAGAAGGACAAATGTGGCATATTGGCATCTGCTCCTGGCAGACCTGGTAGATTGATTCAATAGAAGAACTCGAATGGTTAATGTCAAAGTCAATATTACAAGAAAATGTAACAATGTAACACAAAGAAACCTTACTAACCCTACCACATAAACCCAATTACATTAAATTAAGAACACACCAACTGCACCTTGATTTTACACTACCCTTTACATTCAATGCTAAATGCCATCAGTCAAGAGATGTTTATGGTGAACCTACTATGACCAAATTCTTAATTTACCCATAACCCTAATTCCACTCATCTTTACTGACCCTTGAACACATAATGATAAACCATTTTTAATGTCAACCAACTTTCCACATGAAATACAAAAACAGAGACTTGTGCTAAATTAGAGGTTTTATCAAATATTCCCAAGCTGCTTAAAAAATGTAATATTAAAAAACACATACCATGTTCACCCCTGAGGCCTAAAATAAAAGATAAAATTTAAGGTTAAGTCATTTCCTCGAAATTTAACTTTTTGAAAAAAGAATAAGTCATGACCTAAGAAATTACATATGTTTCTCATATGTTGCAAATGTGAATATAAGCATTTTATAATTACCAAACTTATTTGCAGTAAGGGGTGAAGGTGCAATTTGATTTACCTGGGGGTCCCCTTGGTCCCTCTGGTCCTTGTCTGCCTGGTTGGCCATCTCTGCCTTGAGGCCCCTTAGGGCCAGAAGGTCCCTGCAAACCTCTCTCTCCTTTAGGTCCAGGAGGGCCTGGGAGTCCTGGCAGAGAAAACAAAAAGGGTTCATGCAACTCATGTTTCAATTTAAGTAATACATATGATACATTAAACGTTAAACTCCTGTGAGTCATGCTGTCTGAATGGTTGGGAAAATTTTGAGTTTTAGAAGAGCAATAGAGCAATTAGAAGTGTTTGTGTGTGCCAGTGCATACAGAAACTGATTGTGAACTGTTTTCACAACACAAATACTCACCAACAAGGTCCTGACTGGAGAAGTTCTGGAAATCCTTGAGGATGTGGAACATTGAGGAGTTTAGGTTTTTAATCTTGCCATGGATACCATCCAGCTGTGTATTCTGGATGCTGTCAATCAACCCACTATGAGAAATCACGGTAGCATTAAGCCCGTTGACACAGTTCCAGAGTCCAGAGACATGTTTGTTCAGCCCCTCCTTGATCCTTTGCAGGCTATCGGACAAAGAGTCCAGCCGGCCACAGAGGCTCTCCATCTTGGTGAGCCTTTTCTCCAACCCATCTCCAGATCGCTTGCAATCACCCATTTCCACCATGAAGTTACTTCCAAAGCGACGGATTTCTTGATCCACCTTCTCAAAGCGGTCTTTGCTGTCCTCTATGTGGTCACTTACCTCCTGCTGGATCTTGTCGATCTCTGTGATGATCTTGTCTTTCGTGTTGCTGAGGTCAGTGATAATACTATCATGCTTTCGAACTGTGTCTTCCTGACCCTTCAGTGTGTCGTTGATGGAGCTGAACATCAGAATGACTTCAGACAACTCTCTCTGTAGAGACTTCAAGTTCCCATTAAATGTGTCACTGACAACACTGTGGCCATCCAAAGGCTTCTGTTGGTCATGGTCACCCATCCCAGTTGGCTGTTCTAAGCTTATTTTGCAGTGTCCGGTACACCGCTGTACTTCCTCCTTCAGTTTACCTACTTCCTCCTGCAGATTAGAGCACACTTGAGAGCATGTAGTTTCATCTGAATCTATTCTATTGCGCATGTTATCAATGTCGGTCTGCCATCGGTCAAAAGCTTTGTTGGTGCTTTGTCTCAGTGTGTCCAACTCACTCTCCAGTGAGCTGCAGATATCGCAGCTGTCTTTATTTCTGCCAAAGTTCTCTATCTCAGTGACAATCCTATTAAAGTGTTCACCATTCTCACCAGTAAGAGCTTTGATCTTGCGGATATCATGGCTAAGGACTACCACTTGGTCCATGAGAGAGTCGCCTGACATGGAGATGTCCTTAAGCCTTCTGTCAAATGTCTGGATTGCCCCCTCATTAGTAATGACCTTCCACTCCAAAGACTTCACTGTATCGTCTGCATCATCACCTCTCCCAGGAAGATTGTTAGAACCGCAGGATTCTTTGCAGAGGCTTACTGCAGATGTCAGCTTCCTGTCCATGTGTGATGTCATGTTCTCTAGTCGGGTCAAGCGGTCCTCGTGATCGGAACCTGCATCTTTTATAAGTCCCACCTCCAACTCAATATTGGATAGTTTGTAATCTTGATCATTTAAACGTTTGAGCACATTGCCGAGTTCCCTCTGGAAATAGTCTTTAAGGTGATTTTCCATGTTAGAGCAGGTCTCCTCTGTCCCCTGCAATGTGTTGTTGAGTCGTCTCTCAAGATCCCTTAAATGTTCCTTCAACTTATCCTCTGTCACCCTCGTGCTGCCGCCAGGCACTATCGACTCTCCATCCAATTGGTCATTAGCCACAGAGCTCATGTTCTTTTCCACATCACCCAGCCGGTCCTCAAGGTCAGTCACACGGTCGCAGCAGCCATGAGCGTGTGTCAGGTCATTGCCCATCCTGTCCAGCATCTGACTATGTCTCTGGTCCATGCTGTTGATGTGCTTTTCCAGGGCACGGATCTTCTCCCGGTCCTGCTGCTGCTGCCTCCTTAGGTCCTCTACACCCGTCTGGCAGGTGGAACAGGACAGAGTGACCCTTTTCTCCAGCTCCCCAAGGATCTCCTCCTTAAACTTGTTCAGGTTCCCAGCACCAGTATTTCCTGTACTATCTACATCATTGCCGCTGCCCTTGCCGTTGACCAGGTGGTTGTTTATGCTGTCCAGGGTCTTGTCATGTGCCTGTGTCTTGTTGTCCAACTGGTCAAGCTTGGTCTGGATGCTGTGGATGGTCTCCATCATCTCAGGCTGGGCGGCGTCAGCAGGAGCTTTCCCATTGAACCCAGGTTTACGCATCTCCTCCTGGAACTTCTCATTCATTCCTCGCAGAGTGGACTGCAGGTCATGAAGGTCTTTTGTCAAGCTCTGAATCTTGTCCTCTAGCTGCTTCATCTTCTCATTATCAACTTTCCCTGGAGCAGGTAAATTTGTATTTTTACATGTAACAGAACACATTTGAGGAAACGCCACAAGTTGTATTCACTACTGTAACACTGTATATAAGCTGCAATTTGTGTTTCCCTACCTTTATTATTTCAGTTTTAAATGTATTGTGAATAATTTATTCACCTTCGCCACCAGTCTGCCCAGTACCGGAACCAGGCTGCGCTGGACGAGAAGGTTTTGGCCGGGGTCTGACAGTGGATATCTGGGTGACTGACCCCCCACTCGGTCCATCGTTGCAGTCATCTCCACTGTACCCATGACAGCACTTCCATTCCATCTCAGTTACCATCTTGTAGGCCACCTTATACCTGGGCCTCATGTAGGTCCGATACCTGGAATAAAAGCATAAAAGTACATTATTATTAAACTTTTGACATTAGATAATGAGTTCACTGTAATTCTTCGGCTGTCAGGCAGAGGCTAAACTTTCTAGCATTAAAACAGTAAATTCAGAGCAACATGTATTTGACTTCTCAACTCGTTTGTTACATAATCTGCTACAGGAACATAATATATATACATCATTTTCAATTCACTGGAAAAATATATATTGTTGTTATTTGCCCAATCCCTTTCCGTAGTGTACTGTCAGGCAGCATATTTAAATTTTGTTTATTAAATAAACTGAATTAAAACATTTTAAAAATGAACAGGCTTCCATACTTAATACAGTTCCATCTGTGAACCCGTTTACCTCGATCCCTATTCCTGTGGCAATATCTTCCAATCAGATTCTTTAAAGCCTGAAGGACAAGCCAAATGCATTGTATGTTGAAATGGAGCATTAAGGACAAGCCCCAAATGAGTTCCTGAATTACAGTTAAACTATCCTATCAACATACGTGTACCGTTCTCATGATAGTCAAACAGTTGGAGTCTTTGTAAATAGCCTGCATTTTATTTTGAAGGTTCTTGTTGTTTTCCCCCAACAAAGAAGAGAAGGAACATTTGCTCAACCAATTTCCTGCACGTGTAAAAAACACTGGTTGTGGCTGTGTATGTTGCAGACTTGGAAATACACGCACATCTGCCATCCAGCTGTAAGGCCAGGGTACCACAACGGTCCAAATCGTTCACACAGCACCACCTGACAGTAGTGGTCCCAGCCATATCATTAACCTTTTTTATTTAACAATTGTAAGGAGCGCAAACAGCTGGAGCTATAATAATGTTTGTTTAGCAGAGTGTGTTTGGATACCACAAAAAATATATTTTAGGAATGTTCTGTATATGTAACTGGGAAAAGGTTTTTTCTACAGTCCTGATTTGCTACATTGCTATAATTTCTCTAGGAATTATTTTGTTTATATATTTATACAGATACAATGTCAATGTATATTTCAGGAATTTATCCTATATATATAGCAATCTGTCATGCGGACATTTCAATTCAGAACCGTTGTTGCATTGCTTTTCCTGCTTACTTCCTGTGGGGGTCTGACTATGGCGCATGGTATTGAAGGGAAGCCTCATTCCTAACAGCTGTGTGTCCAATCTGGGAAAGCGGGATTAAGCATTCCCAGCTGGAGGTGTGCATGCCGGCAGGCATTGGGGACCTGGAGCCAAGTGACCTAATATAAACCGTGCTATCACTCTTGAGTTCCCAACACACAGTCCACTATCATGTGGGCAAAATATTTATTATATTACTATAAACAGCTGTGAATTGTCCTCATCCTGTCTTGCCGACGACGTGTTTAGTCAATGTTTCAGTACATTATGGAATAAGAATGCATGTTGTCATTATACTTGAGTTACTTTAAGTGAAATTGCGTGTGCGTGTCTTTTAGGTTAGGATTAAATCATTTCAAAACATAATCGCAGTACTCTCCATGACATGCAAATGAATGGGTATTATTAGTATTATTTCATTGAACATATTTTTAAAAGCAAAATGTTTAGATTACAGTCACAATTATATGCACACGGAATAAATTGAAATGCAATATGCTTTAAATAAAATAAAAGGAGTGAAGTCATACTTACGACACCACGCGAGAACACTGTACCTGTCCCCAAGAACAGGGCTGGTACTCAGGCTTCACATAGGTCTCAACTCCATCTTCCACCACGCAGCTCACCGTCCGCGTGACCACATAAGCGCACCAGTTTCTATGGAGAGACAGAGAAGGAAAGAGTTTTTCCACTGTCATCACAGTGAACGCCACGTACATTTACCACTTGGCGTTCACATTGACAGAGTGAAAGAGCGGGGGGAAAGTTCATCACAGCGATCACCTCATCAACTCCGAAAACAAGACATTCTCAGTCCTCTCAGGATTGTGCAAAACTTCTTTCCTGATCTTTATATAATTACCACATCAACTGAGGCATTCAGCATCACCAAAGGATTCATTTTAATGGCTCACATCCTTGAAATCAAATCAGTTAATCAAATTTTCTCGACTAAAGCCCTCTTCGCTACATCAAAACACCTTTACAAGCTCTGTGGGTCTTGGAATACCCCACGCTGAGCTCCATTTCCCTCCCTTTAGACAACAAGAGGGTGTTGCTTTGGGAGACGCCTTGGGGGCAGACACTTCTATAAATTGTGCCAAGTTTGGTTCTTACACAATAAAGCACTGCTGAAATGTGGTCAAAGTTTGTAACAAACTTCTACAATAGAACTGCTTAAAATAATTGTTATAGTCATATTTCTCATTCCCCAGCACTGTCAATACCTAAACCATGAATTCGGATTTGAATCAACTATTTTATTAGTTTTTTTGGTTTATATTATAAGTAAAAAAGAAAAAAGTGCCTTGGGAAAGAAAAATAAGAACTAGCACAACATCTGGCATTTTTGATAAAATTGTTTATCTAACAATAGGTACTCACAGAACTGTGTTTTTGTAAGAAGCCTACCAACCTTCAACGATAATGCAGATGAATGCAAAACGTCTGGAAAACATCTCGATATTACAATACTTTGGTTCTGAAGATGTGAAAATGAATTAACACACAAAAAACTAATTTACAATAAAACCAATAATGACAGTTAATCATTTTTGTTCGGAAGTGCACCTGTACATGGGTTAAATTGTATATTTAAAAGTTCCTTTTTGATGTTATAACTCCATGAGGGTCTCACTCAGCATGCCTGTCTGAAAGCACTTTTTTGTTTTAAATAGCATATGTTACTTCTACTGGTGTAGCAGTGTGTATGTCATTAACCAGAGGTCATTAAAGACAGGAACCTTAATAGTACAGGCTATGTGCAAAGAATGGAGATCGGAAACTTGACAGATTTCAGCCATGAAACTGGTGGACTTTTGGGAAGAGTCCAAGGCAAGTTCCCAGAATCTAATTTTAAGCTAGAGAGGTCAATCTGACGAAGATTAATGAAACCAGCGATGGATGTAAACGAAAGCTTTTATACTCATTGTACTGCTGCCCGATATAGACAAGAGTGCTCCTATTTGAAATATCACCATATCACTCACTATATGGGTCTTCCCAGAAGTTTCACATTGGGATGTTTAAGGTACCAGGACATCAGATTTGTTAGAGATCAGATTTCAGATTTCATATGTATTAAACCCCTCGATGAGAAATTACACCAGAAATAGCTTTACTGGTTTGTTTTTCATCATGGTGGTATCTTTTATAGTGCAATGCCAATCAGTGAAGTTTTCCCCTTTGTCTTGTTAAGACTCTTGTGGCAGAAAGCGGCACAGTGGTTAAGGACCAGTGATTGCAGGTTTAATTTCACAAGCTGTTTTAACCTTGATAAAGACCCCTCAGAACATTAGTTGCCCCTGGATTTGCCCTGGATTAGAGTGTCCGCTATCAAAATAATGATTAACAACGGGTGAAAGCATCTATGGAAATGAAATCAGTACAACATACCTGACTGAGTTTGCATGCAATTTCTGTTTTTGGTTCCAAATAAGAGCTTTTGTCTCTCTGTGTAATCAGATTTATTTGGAGATAATGAGCCAACTACGCTGACGTAACCTACTGCACAACAGGCCTCACTATAAAAACCGGAGAGGGCACGCTATGCGGTATGGTGCGCTCAGTCAGCAAGAAGGCAAATTAAATTCTGGTTTCAGACCACATTGCCCACATTCATCGGCACGCATTGGCAGCACACTGATCTATATTGTGTGCCCTTACTGTTCCACAGTGCGTGTGGCACTGGGATAATCCCCAGACCTCCTAATCAGTGCATAGGATCTACACCATTGCATAAAAGAAGTGCCTCCACTGAATGCCACTACATCTTATGTCAGTGGAGTGCAATGCAATTTGGGTTACCCCTTCTACTACTGGCCCAATGGTTGTTGAATTGTTTGCAACACTTTTTGCTGCTGACTACCAGGCCTACATAGCATACTTATTACTTATACTTATAGCAATTAATTAAAGCAAGTCTATAAAAAGGTGTTTTTAATAGGGTTTAACAAAAACAGCTTTTATATAATCTTGTTCCGTAGTGCAAGGGCCTTACCAGAGAAGGCGAGGTGATGGGAACGGGGCGAGGACAGGGACAGATGTGATGGGGACGGGGCGGGGACGGGGACAGATGTGATGGGGACGGGGTGAGAAGGGGGACAGATGTGATGGGAACGGGGCGAGGACGGGGGCAGATGTGATGGGGACGGGGCAAGGACGGGGACAGATGTGATGGGGACGGGGCGAGGACGGGGACAGATGTGATGGGGACGGAGCGAGGACGGGGACAGATGTGATGGGAACGGGACGAGGACGGGGACAGATGTGATGGGGACGGGGTGAGAAGGGGGCCAGAACCTGCATCTCTCTATTGCAGACCTCCTAGTGCAGGAATCCTCCCTACTATAAATCAGAATCTAATTGGAGGATTTCATCGTCACTCTATCAATAGGATAGACAATATGCACTAATTGAAAGTTAATCCTTTATACACCAAAATAAATAATATTGATGTGATTGTTGTTTAGAATATTGAATCCATAATATTCCTATTCTTCTGTCACAGCCTGAGAGACACACAATAAGCACCCTGCACAGGGGGAGGTATTGCTGAGAGGGTGAGGGGTTATACTCAATATTTAGTGTTTCAATGTTTAATTTAGTGTCTTACCCTTCGTCTATTATTATTCAGTTCGATCTGTTCATAATGTGTATAAATTATTTTATTATTATGGTCTGAGAGTGAGAGAAAGACAGAGAAGAGAGCGAGATATTTATATATTTAAAAAGCATATTGTCACATGAGCAACACAACACAACAGCACAAAACACTTTTGCTATCTCTACGACAACACAATCTGCAGACTAAAACTTTTAAAGTGATTCAATTTATTAGGAGATTTTAATTATATGAATCCAAATCTCTCTGAGTTTGTCGCAACAGTGATTTTTATTGTCGATAGTCGATAGTTGCCCTAAATAGCTTTCCTAGTGAACAGGTGCTCTCACAGTGCTACCTGCACAGACAAGTCCAGACCAGGGAATGGGAAACGAATGAGAGACACATTTAAACTGTTACAAATAAACTGAATGTAAAACTTAAAAAGAATAATTCTAAAAAATGCGAATAGAAAAATAAAAAAATAATTCTGAGTACCAATATCAAGGTGAAAATTGCATGACATTACGATAGCATTGGGACTGTGGCAAACAGCCTGGAGACCTGCCCTCAGGCAGCTGGGACACTCCCAGGCAAGTCCTGTCTAACAGACAAGCTGTGGGGCCAAAGCAAGGGCCTCATTTGTGCACCCCACTGTGGTTTTGTTAATTGTACCACACTCAGGTACTTTTAATTAAATAGACTTTGAAAATGAGATAAAAAGTGCTGTCTAGTGAGGTTTAGACTGTAAAGTCTTTGTTTGGTGGCTTATTTTATAGTTTAAAAGCTAAAAATCTGTTTCATCTTTTAGCTTCTTGCTTTCTGTCTATTGCTTATCAGGTGTCAGATCAGATGCGGCACAGATATAAAACATTTTTTATTAATACATTTTTGGCTTCTCTAAAATAATTTAAATCGTTGCCATAAGTAACGGTGGGGCTAGCTGATAGACTACTGTAGAGGAGGATCTTCTTAATGAGAGTAAGGCACTTGGGACTGAAGTAAAGCAGCATCATTTACACATGTAAGAGTCAACACTTACATCCTGAGTGTATTATAAATGCACCTTTGCCCTTCATTATTTTTTAAAAGTATTGTAAGATGCCAGAGAGATTGGCCACTAAATTACTTAAAAAGGACCTTTTCCCTAAAATGGTACTGTGCATGTTCTGCAACAAACTGGTGGGAATTCACAGAAACAGCTGTGGAACGATTCCCGGTTCGAACCTCTGCCTGCACTCAGGGTTTCCAAGAAATATGAAAGTGTAGTTTTATCCTGTAACAATGTCAAGAGTTAAAATATTAATATCAGGCACTGAGCATGCTAACGTAACTGGGTTACACAGGGCACTGTTTTAGAAGATTAGATTATGCAATTTCACTTGCAAAAAATGGACACTGACTGGTAAACAGACCTGCCATTAGCAAAAATATTAACAGATCTTTAAATATCGTGATATTTTATCAGGCTACTATACGATTATTATCTTGACGTTATTATTATAAAAGCAGATAATAGAAAGATCCAGAATTTCTTCATAGGGAAAAAAACCCCCTTATCTGATCAAAGTAACCTTGACCACAGTTTGACCTTAAACCCTAACAATGACTGGCAGTTCCTTCCCCCTTTGAATGACTGTCTTCAAAAGTTTCTCATTCACTGAAACGCTCCAAAACACACAAGCAACATGTAAGTCAAGACATTCTCCACGCTCCTGTCGTTCACCCCCTCTGATAAGAAGCAGCTGATTTGAGGACACTGTCACCCTTTTGTGTTCCTCCGGCTGAAAACAGACATTCCCTATCATCGTGTTTATATAAGAAAAAATCTCTACCCTACCCTACCCCTCCCCTGTAATAATTACAGTCTCAACCCTTTAACCTCTAAAATGGCATTAAAAATAAACCACACAATATACCGTCAGTGGGGACCGTCCCCTTACATTAGGAGGCTTGAGAAATGTCCTGTGACTTGTGCCATTGGCACGCAAAGCTTCTAAGAAAATGTGTGTCAATGTGTTAAAAAACATGAACAATACACAAACATTAGCGTATACATAGCTCCCCGTGTTAAATTCTGGATATAAATTTCCATCAGCACAAATTTGGGTTTAGGTCAACACGTAAGTTTAGTTTGAAGAGATTTCATTTTTAAAATAAAGTCACAGTTATCAAACTTGGTGTCTCAACACACAAGCGTTACCCACAAATGATGTTGCATCAGTTGTTTTGGAAATAATAACCATGATACATTCAACACCACACCCAATCAGCTTCCTAAATCTTAACATAACAAGGCTCTCTCAATGAAAAAAAAAGTCATATGAATTTGATAAACGGATAGAGATCTTGTGATCTCACCCTTTCTGCATAAAGTTTCCCCCTATTTGTTTAGTTTCTTGCCTGCAGCCTTTTCCTTTTTTTCCCCTTCCCTCTCTGAAACACAGTCCTGTCTTGTGTCTCTTGCATGCCCCCACATACCATCAATAATGAAAAATGTATGTGGAAATATTTGATATCAGTGTTTGCAAAAATTCCAAGAAGTATACCAAAATGGAACTGTGTATTCAGAAAAGCTACATGCAATCTAAATACATCTGGGAGGACCAGTAACAATGTATATTAGTGGTCCACCAAGATATTAAGAAACCTTCCCATTAAATGTAACCATGAGAGTTAAACTGTAAGATTCTCTGGATACTGTGAGGTTGCATCTAACAGAGATTCCAAAAGCATTAATGCTTCTTCAGAAGGGTAGACGTCTAAACTGAGCGCAGTCCTGATAAGGGTTTCTTAGCTCCAGGACCAAAACCTTGGCAACCTGCTAATCACACTTGACATGAATGTATTTTATAGCTTTTTCTTGTTATCGATAAATGAAATAGGAAAAACACCTTTAAAAACAAAGAAAATGCCATCATATTCTTAAATTCTTAAATTCTTCAGTGGGATGTCAAAATTTTGATTTGGTCCCAGTCTTAGTTCTCATTGTCTTTCTGTCTTTGCATGTTTGTCATACTCTGCTGTTTTTCAAACACTATCTGACCTTCCATTTCTTTTATTGCCCATCTGATCAAATGCTATCTTCACTTTCGAAATAATAAAACATTCAACCATTTCCTTTTCCGCTTCCTTCCCCTTTCAAAACATGATGATGGATGCTGATAAGCTTCAACAACGTATTCGCTCTCAGTAGACTCTGAAAATGAACATGGGTGGGAATCAGTTCCTCAAACAAAGACGTGGTATTCATTTTCCTTGGAAAGCTCGCTATTTGTACGAGTATTTCAACTTTTGATGAAATCACACCGAACAACAGCCAGGGGAGTTTGTGCACTTACACACAGCTGCTCTGCTCCTGGATGGATGACCTCAGCCTTCAAGGAATTCCCCCTGCCCTCCCATTTATGAGATTTAATATTTGTAAAGTAATGGGCCTAAGCTCAGAAATGTCATGTTAGGGTTGGAGTTGGACTTTGAGTAACTAACATATTCAAGGAACAGACAAGGGAAATAAACAACGTTCATGAAAGAAAATGAAAACTTTTCCAGGTGAAAGTGCTTGCCTTCTGCATTGTAAGGTCTTCTTGATTTTTCCTTGGTCAATATTACCCCTGTGATTTTCCTTGATCTCTGTAATCTCATGATTAGGCAGCTGGTGCAGTTCCCTTCAAGTTAAATCAATATAAATCACTAATGGTTAAATTCAGACCATGTGTTCCCTTATTAAATAATTTAATTTCAACAGGTCTCCATCTAAATTAATCTTCAAAACAATAATTAGGCCATCTGAATTCTGCTTCAGAAGAAGAAATAATTCAAATACCCTATAAAAATTATTGCTTTGATGTGATCGGCTCGAACCCTAAACTCTATCAGAGGCAAAAAACTCTAATCACTGCTTAATTCTGCCATAAAGTTCCTATGCAACCCATTCTTTGTTTTTTGCCCACTGGCCTGCACCACAGGTTACATAAGCAGTACCTCATAGAGCACAGCCTCTCTTTAAAATGATAAACAGGATGCCCTCGCCAGGCTGTTGCTGTGGCGACAGATGGGTGTGTCCGTTGACGCTGTTGATGGGAGAGGTCGGTGATCTGTCCTTGCATGCCCAACTGTGTCCCCCAGGGTCAGGGAACCCACCCAGACATTCTTAGATAAGCACTATCATTTTGATCCAGATCCATGGACATTTGCGTTATTTCATTAGAATGAAAATCTTTTTAAAATTCTAAACTGACTGCTATGTATGTAAACGCATGTCTGTCTGTCTCTCTGTCTGCATGTATATATGAATATATGTATCTGTTGGATAAGCATTATACTCAACATAATGGAAATAAATACAACAGCTCCAATGATCTCCAATAAGGCAGGACTCCTAAGTTAAAGCTCTAGAGGGGCAAAAAGAATTATGCATGTAATGTTCGTGCTTCCCTAAATGTGAATTACAAATACCGTAACCTTGAATAAGTGTCGGTGAATCAAACCGCTGTGAACGGTTATTACAAATGACTTCAAATTTCCATCAAAAACAATATATAGGCCTACATAGCAATCATTCCATGGATGGAAAATGTCATTTGTTAAATTGAACTTGTCTGTGACACACATTTCACAGGTATATATTTATATACTGGTTTCCATAGTTTTAAAATTTTTTATCATTAGGTTTTGTTCAGTCCATTGTCTCTCTTCCTTCCAAGAGTCACCATAACGGTCACACAACATGTAAGTTAATGAGCCACTTAATCTACTCACCTGCTAATTTAAGCAATTAATCTATTTCTCCAACAAAAATTTCACTTGTGGGGGACCAAAGTAACCAAAGCACTAACCAAAGCAATCCCCTGCTGCCTTTGCGTCAGCACAGGATATTCCCATCGTACAGAGTGGCCCCTTCATGAGTGTGCGGGTTTCCTGTCTGTGGTGGAGGTGTGGGGTCATTTTGATCAATGAGGTCCAGGATAGGCCCTCGCGCTCCTAAGCGAGAGAGGTGCCACAGCTGTGGGGATTTCGACAGATCCCCGACAGAGGCGAGCTCTGGCCATTGTTGGGTTTCCATGGGCAGCTAGGCCCGAGGACTGAACAAAAGGGCAGAGAAGAGCAGGGGAATACGACTGACGGGCGACTGACGGGCGACTGAAGTGCTGAGTAACAACACACCGGACAGATACAGTCAGGAGGAAAAACGAAAATGCAAAACGCAATATACCAATGAGTGACTATACTACTGAAAAACAATTATTTTGAAATGGAAAAGTCTTGGCTTTGAGGTATATGCCATTTCAAAATTCAGAAAAGGGACATTTCCAAGGAAAAACCAGCAAACCATTGTTAGTGAACCTCCCTTGGAAGCAAGTAGCTGGTTACGAAATAGTGAAAATAAGGTTGAAAGTAAGTTCAATTTTGCCATGAAACCTAAATCGCTTTAAATTTGGACTGAAGACTGAAACCTAATCTCCATTGTATTTTTGAAAGAACAATTCATACAACGATCAAGGCCCCCACGATCAAAGGAAAGAGTCCAGAAGAGGCACTCTTCAATAATACACAGAAATAGGCCCCTGAATGTGTCCAATACCTTGTCAATTTAAGGGCACAGGGGTATTCATGGGCTGCGCATACTACCCTTTCACAAAAGGTTTTTGATTTTATTTCCATTATTTCTACTGTCCCTGATGTTTATGTAGAGGTAACATTTGCAATGATGAGGTCATGGACAAAAATAGAACCAAGTTTGTAGTAATCTCACAAACCCAACTTTCATATCTGGAACCGACTCACATGTCTAGGTAAAACAGACATGTGTGGCTACTCCCCTGCTATCCCTATCATTCTGGTTTCCAAATCCATTCCATAGAAATCAATTATATATTCCACGAACTTCTTAGGACGTCCCTCTAAATAGTTTAATGGGAACATTGACGCTTATGTAATGGTTTTATTAGCATGACAGCTTTCTGGGCTTGGTGTCAACATGGGCCGCTTTGATGAGACCCATCAGCTGTGTGCTCCGAGTCTTGCCGAAGGAAAAAACACTACAAAAACAATCCTCCAGGAGGGGTTCTGGCCACAGATAATCATCAGTGGTGGGTTAGCCGATGTGCCCTCGAGTATAAACTGACCTGTGATTATCTGGGTTTATCGCACAGGCTCCAGCACCACTCCAGCACATCTAAATGCAACATCTGCAAGGCTAAATTACACTACAGATACACATTTGACAAGAGCTATTCCCTCCAAGGCTCTATCATAGGTACAGGTAAAGCCAGATATATTGCCAATAGTTATTAGTCAAGGTTCCCTAAAATGATTGAATTATTATTTTTCAAATCTATAGCTCCTCTATGAACCTACAGTGTAGTTTGCAGGTGCATACGCTAATATTGAGGCAACATTAATACAAAGCAAAGTGCTGGAATTGCTATAAAGATTGCACTGAATTTTAGGAGTGTGCAGATACAATCCAACCCCTAAGCATCTGGGCATTCCTTGATTAATGCGATTATGCATGTGGGTTTTCTTTAAATACATATTTAAATTACATCCCTTCGTTTAGAAAACAGGAACTTAATAGTTGGAACAGTGCAGTAGACAGAGAGAAATATCCATAAAAGTAAAAAGTCAGACACATTTCTTGGGAAACACATACAACATCTGTTAAAACAAAAATAGAGTTCAAATAGTGGAGCAAGCACAGGCGCCAAGCACTATCTTAACCCATTTCTTCCAAAATGCAGGACAGATACGCCACTCCATTTAACACAGGGTTCAGCACAGGGCTGCACAAGGATTCCTGATAGCAGCCGTGCCTGTCACAGTCTCACAAAATACGTATCAGTTCAGGTCAGAATCATATCAGGTGATATATCAGTTTGATTTTTATAAAAACAGTTCCTGCATTTATTTTACTTTATTGTGGATTCTTTATTTCATGATTTATATTCTAACAATGAACATATAGTAATGACAGAAGCTTGATAAAAGGACCAGATGAAATCTAATCTTATCTCACATTAGGTAGACTGACATCTTAGATTGCAGACCAATATTTTCCTGTCATATTCCTGGACAGTTTTCGGGACTGAACAACAAAGTTCTTAAAGTAATTTTTCTGTTTTCAATAGTTTTCACATCATACTTGCGAACGTACTATTACTTAATATTTCAAATGTGATCAACAGAGAATGAGATGCAGGAATATGGGTCGAGGGGAAGATAGCTGGGCACATGTGGCCTTAATCAACTGCTAAAAAATCCTGCATCACTACAGACGTAAGAAACCCCCACACAACACGTCACAGTTTGGGAGAACCTCTCTTCATCACACCCAGACTTCCGCAGGCGAACCCACAGGCACGTCTCTAGTGGCATTGTTCATCGTCCAGTTGAGGCCATCTCTGAGGCGCAGTAACTACTTTACATTGTTCCTGCGCTGTCCTGCCTTATGTGTTTACAAAGTAAGTCAATCGTTAAACATTTAAGAGCATAAGGTGTAGATGTCAGCACTGTATAGTCTCCATAAAATGTAACATGGCACAACATTATAGCTATCATGGATTCGGTAATAATAGATTATTATTACTTCAACTGTTGTTTTTACACGCCCATGTGTAAACAACTGTCTGAAGCGATAAGATAGTAGGATGCTAGACAATTTCAACCAATATATTAACGGTGTGGACATTACTTACTTTTTATTTTAATTTCAATTAATGTTTTCACATAATAACAGATAGTCACGTTCTTTTTTTTCTTTTTTTAACCAAATAGTACCAAATAGATTATACAACTTAGAAACCGTTTTATAGTTACATTTTCAGCAATACTGTTGACAAATCCAGTTTAGTTGCTATTTTTCCCCAACTATTTTTATGTCATGCAATTTTAAAAATTATAGATTTTCAGACATGAAATGTACACCTTTAAATGCGGGTTAAAGGGATGAGTAAACGGGCATTACCTGTGCCTGCTAGCTGCCTTCACTCCATTCTGTGAATGGGACTGGGGCTGACTCTGTCCCGAGTAGAGATTGTATCTCTGCGGGAAGGTCGCAGTCCAAGTCAATCCACAGAAAGTCAAAACTGAGAACAGCAGATATTGAACATGTCCTGCCATCCTTTTTAGAACAATGACTGATTTTACTCTTCTGAAGAAGAAGAAAAAAGTATTCCCCTTTCCAACTGATTACAGCAGCTTGTTAAACCCCCCCAAATAATGTTCTTTTATTCCACACAAACAGCCGGGAACAACGTTGAGAACCCTGTGCGATAGTTGTGACGCACTCATTCGAGTTGGGGAAGTTCATAATATTTCTTCGTGATATAAATCCATGCTGCACGTTTGTTTCTGAAGGTGCCTTTATCTCTGTGGCAGTTATTTTACAAGAGGGATCTTGATGTTACTTAAATTTCCTCTTCTTCGATGTATAATGCACAAATCCCATTTCATCATATATGCCAGTTGGATTTAAAATGTTCAACGGAATGCCTCCAAAGGAAATCTCCCCTTGATTCACTAGCTCAAAATCTTTTTCTTAAAATTAAAATAAAACTTTTCTTTAGGCGGTGGTAATGCTGGCGGAATAAAGATCTGAAGCCCACACTTCTCCCTTCTCGAGAACCTTTTCTCTGTCCATCTCCCTCCCCTCTGTTGAAGCCCAGTCTCCGGTACCCAGCCCCGTTGCAAATGACTTATCTTTCAAAATAATCACACCCACTACCATTTTCGGACACCACGCGCCAGTATGCTCGGACGTGTTTAATTCCAAAGCGAAAAGTCCCGGTTACATCATTATTCATGAACTCTCGCCAGAGAAACTAGTTTTGGATCTTGACAGAACAGATGCGTGTAACACATTTTCAAAAAGTTTTAAGAGAGTTAGGCAATGCTACCGCCTCATAGTGCGGGCACTAATTCATCACTATTTGAGTCGTACAATTAAATTAATGGTTTACATTCGTTTAATCAACCTACGAGTCCTCTCATTAATTAACACTTGGATTAAATTATAGAATATGCAAAAGCTATGCAGAAATGATTTATTTTACATTTTAATATTTGAAAGATAGTATACTTTACATTTTATGTAAATATTTAGATTTTTTGTATTATAATAAGGATTGTTTCAAGTTTTCTGTAGTTAACTTCTGTAGATTGTGGTAAAGTATATATTCTCTATAAGTAAGTCTATGGGCCTTTTGACCAACTAAGAAGTTGCATGCTATGCTAAGAATGCTTTTTCTACTAAGTGCCAAGGACTGTTTTATGGTTGTCTTGCTCTGGAATACCTTAATGTCTGCTGTGTGTTTCCAGGTCTTTACTACTTCCCGTACACATGATCTACTCTGACATGGCTGAAGTGGAAAAGGGGCTGAAAACCCAAGAAGACACAAAATCAATTGTGTTGGAAATTAATTTAAAGCAATTCACAGATGAAATTCCCTTACCATAAGCCTCCACCTGTGCACCATTAAATTTGCTGTCACATTTCACATCTGGATGAAAACCCCACTCTTGAAGGATCATTATTAATCCGCAATGAATCTGAAGGGAAATGAAGACCGAAGAGCATTCTACAGAAGTTAAACAAATACAAAAACACAAAGAGTAAGAAAAGGGTACTAAATAATACCCAAGTGTTTTAATATCCCAGTGAGAGCAGTTGGATCAGTAATCCAGAAGTGGAAGCTGCAAGGTACTCCCAGGTACTGCCAAGAACAGACCATCCCACAAAACTCGGCTCAAACAAAAAGGAGACTTGTGAGAGAAGCTACGGAGAGGCCAGCAATCACTTTCAGTTAAGCGGCTGGGAGTGGAGTAATGGCACCAGTCAACCATCTCAAGAGCTCTGCATATCCCTGGCCTGTATGGGAGGGTGCCAATAAAGCCATTACTCAAAGGTACCATCAGAAAGCACATCTGGAATTGCCAGAAAATATGACAGTGACCAAGCTGTGATGTGGGAAAAGGTGGGACCAAGAGTTTTGGCCAAAACTCAAATCACTATGCAATGTTCAAACCTAACATTGTCCATGCAAAACACACCATCCCTACACCATCCCCTGTGTATGGTGGTGGCAGCATCATGCTGTGGGGATGCTTCCTATCAGCAGGGACTGGGCATTTTGGAAGAACAGATGGAGCAAAATACAAGGAAATGCTGCAAGAGAAGTCTGCTAAGTCTGCTAAGTTACCTTTCAGCAGGACAATGATCCCAACTACTAAGCCAAAGCATCATTGGACTGCCTTAAGAACAAAAAGGCTAATGTCCCACAGTGGCCCAGCCCTGATCTCAATACCCATGAGAATCTGTTGCACTATTTGATCATTACAGTCCATAAGCATTATCCATCCAACCAAATATGCTAATAAGAATGTATCAAATTCACCCTGACATTGTGGGCAAAGCTGGTACAGGCTGTACTTACCCACAAAATAATTGCAGCGAAAGGTGGCTCTTCCAAATGTTAATGAAGAGGGGAAACATATACAAGCAACATATTTCAACGTACTAGTTTTTTATTTTTCATGCAAATATGTAAAAACCAATATCACCCTACAATAATTGATTTAGAGTTTCAGTGTTTTTGCAAGGCACTGTATGCATGAATGTATTGCTTATATCTGTTAATTGCTTTATAGCAATGGTTCTTAATATGCTAAATCCAGCTCCATATTCAATTAACAGATCATTTAATATTAAATGAGAAGCGCTTAGTTGGTTTGAAACCCAGAATACACCCCTAGTCTCCAGAACAATTGATTGTTACCCTGACATCAGAAGGATGTGCTCTGTTCACACAATCTTGAAGGGTAACAACCCCTTTTCTCCATCTGTGCTCTCTATCCCTGTCGAAACAAGCTTCATGTCACAATAAAAGACCGGAATCCCTCACCTCTAGCCAACCTGTACTGAAAATCCATTTCTCCAGGCTATACCTGGGGCACACCAGTCTATGTGCTGCCAACAAGTAACTCATTAAGTTGACTAAGTACCTCTTAGCTCTGGCAGACTTAGCCAATTTCTTGTGCACATTTTCATTGGATCTCCTTAGTTCTATATCTTTTTCCTGCTGTATGTATGCAATTTATTTAGATGTCGGTGGCTACAGAATTGCTGCTATAAAACTAATTGTGCACTTTCTTACCATATATTTAAATTGTTCTCTACCCTGCCACGACCAGCTTTATGGCTTCACCTGAAAGGGAAGAGGTAACCACTCCTTTTCCTTCCCTAGCTTGCCCTTGGGCAGGATTGCTAGGTATTGGTGTGTATCCTAGTGCTTTTTCATGTTACCTTTAAATTAAGTTGCCACAATTGCTATCTTTCTCTTCCAGAGGGAGGTTATATCTGGCTATTAACTAACTCCCAGCTGTTGGGAAGAGAAGAAATACGTGTCGCATTCTTCCAAAATCAAAGACGTCAAGAAAACGAATCATCTGCCTTTGTGCATTTTGAAGCACGGTGTGTTACGGTGGGAAAAAAATGTCCCAAGTTCTCTCGACTGGACAGGCATCCAATTGAAGGGCATGTAAATGACTGCAGGTGGTCACTAAAATTGTGACAGAAAAATATCCAGCTAACTAAAAAAAGTAGATAAATTGTAGATTTCAATCGATACAGATTATGGATGAGAAAAGATTACAGCATAAATGCTCTACATTCTTAAAAAAAACCCTCACAATTATAACAGCGATATTTTTCAGACACGTGCATTCCGCTCTGTTATATTCAGGGATTTTCAGAGATTGCTTCATGTATTTTCGTTTGTCACATCCACTTCAAGATATATCATACTTTGTTTTTATTCTCTTTTACCATATTGTCTTAAAAGGTGTTCGCTGAACAAATAGAAACACAAACACATACACACACAGGCCACTACCCAATGAAGTATTTTGCTCTTTCTCATGACTAACCACAGCTGTAGTGAAGTCTGAGGAACTTTCTTTTGGCTCTACAGCTGTGTTTAATATACATTTAGGAGGCCCCCTCCTCCTCATCCACCACCGCCATCACTTTTTCCTTTGTTCCTTCTTCTCAACCTCATTTCTGCTTACTGCTCAATTTTTCCTGAGACATCCTTTATATATTTGGATGCTGGCCCCACATGGGGGACCCATCTGGAGGTGCCAACCATCCTAATGATCTTTTGTTTGAAAACAAAGCCTTGTGAGTGATTGAATGGAGTATGAGTGAGAATGTTCATGCGTTAGAGTGTGTGACAGAGACTTTTTAAAACATTGAACAAATATATTGATAAATATATTCAGTTATTTTGGTAGCTAGCGATAAGAACGGGATTTTCTGAAGCCTCTGACAGACTGACGATTAGGCCTGGTTCCTGATGAATGACCTTTTTTGCAGGTCAAGAAGTTCATTGCTTGAATGAATTACCAGTACAGGTATCGCGGCCAAGGAGCTGGGATTTTAGCCAAGTGTATTTTCAGTTCTAATTGCAGTAGTGCATTTTGTTGATTGTCCAGATGCCTGGTTCCATGTGTGCTCAGGATATTGGGAGGGGCAATCCTGATAATAACAGGATGTAAGCGAAAAATATTGAAGAAGACAATAATAGAACTCATATCTGAGTGCAGAATTTAAGTCATTGAATTTTGTCTGATTTTTATCTCCTGTGACAGTTACATGGACTGCTGTGAGTGTTTTAAATATACTCTATAAATAAAAAAAAGTTGGATTGAACACATTAAGTGTTACTAAACTGTTGCTCTAGCAACAGCGATCAGGGAGATTTGTAAATAAGAACATTAAATAAATAAATAAATAAATAAATAAATAAATAAATAAAGCTTTTGATAGCCGGCCATTTGGGAATGTTCCAGAAGTAGTGAGACAAAAGACCCTGTTTGTTCGCTGATTCATTCCTGCGCATGATGATTCAGATGCTGTCAAGAAATCAGCTCTTTCAATGGATTGTTGTCCAGGAGTTGTGGGGATGTCCAGTTAAACCGCCGTAAGACTTTATCTTAAATCTTTTTAGTGCCTCTTCATTCCCAAATATCTGTGGATAGGAGGACACACTCTGAAATAAAAAAAAGGTTTACTTCGGTTGAGAAATAAGAGATGAGGAACATTCCAAAGAGTAATGCTTATAATCCCAAATATATTTCAGAGTCGAGATGCACGGACTACCAAGCCTTAAACATTCAATATGTTAAAGTCACCCCCAACCATGACAAACATATGCAGGGGTGTGGAATGCTTATGAACTTTGTTGAACAGCTGCAGTAAAACATTTCCAGGCCTCAACAGGAGCCCAAGAACCTCCACCCTTCTGAAGTCCTTCTAATTGGCCAGGAGCACAAGCCAGCTGAGTAGGCTCCGTTATGGAATATCAGCAATAAATTTAGGACACGTGCTGTGCTGTAAGGAACTATGTGTTTCCATCCACACATATTGCTAAGCTAAACCGACCACCCACAAGTTACATATAATG
This sequence comes from Hiodon alosoides, assembly GCA_025775065.1. Classification (NCBI taxonomy): domain Eukaryota; kingdom Metazoa; phylum Chordata; class Actinopteri; order Hiodontiformes; family Hiodontidae; genus Hiodon; species Hiodon alosoides. The sequence continues at coordinate 19,279 of JAOYSI010013162.1, read as the reverse complement.
TGTATTTATGTAAAAAAACCATTTCTGTACTTTTCACTTCCGCTTGTGTCGTATTGTAAAGCTGTCTGTTCAAATGACTGTAAGATTGGAACCAACTCTGTAGTCACTACCTGGAAAGCTAAGTCTCAATCGTTTATTTTTCACCTCTTCTCAGTCTGGAGGGAATGGCTACCACAACAAAGAACAGACCATACAGACAATTTAACTGACTGTTTTTACCTGTTTTTACTTTGTTGTTTCACAGTGTTCACAAAGCAACTCAGAGTGAGAATTTGATCCTTTGACCTCCCAGACATTTCCACTCAATGACAATTTAACCAACGGCATTGTTGTTTTGACCATAAGCAATTGGTCTTGTTTTGAAGGCATTATTATTCAGAGAATTAGAGGAGGCAAGCAATGGAGAAGACAAGTTTCCTGATTATCCGCAGTCTTGTAACCATTAAATGAGGATAGGCCCTGCTAATGAGAGAGAAATGCACTGCATTCCGAAGTGTGTGGGATTATCATAGTTTAAAGCTTTGTGGCTTTTGTGGTAGCATGGTAGCAAATGCAGCTACAGCTGGTAAAAAAATCATTTATGTTTCTTGAAACTTGGATTAGATTTTCTCTTAGCCACTCTCTTTTCACTCATGGCATTTCAGGTTGTTGTTTTGAATTTTGATGGGAGCCACATGAAGGTTTGCACGATTGTGAAATGCAGCACTGTTCCAAAATTAAAATTTTGAGCAGGTGTTCACTGCTCTGCGGAAAGCAATTTATACTGTTTCCATATAAAGTCTGTCCTTGAAATAAATTATGTATTTTTAAACAGGCTCAGAGGTTCAAAATGAGCTGTGCTCGTTTCGTTCACCGTAACAGTGGTGCAACTTTAACTAAGCTCTCTCTCACCTGTTTCCAATGCTTACCCTGAAGCCACTAGATCAGAAACTCTCAGAAAAAGTCCACAAATTGCATTCCTGACCAAGAGGCCTCGAAGGGAAACACGGAAACACTAAGAAGTACCTGCTGTACTGAGTGCTTAACAAGTGGAGTAGCACATGCCTCTTTCTCTGCCAAGCACATGTATCCTGCCTGAAGAAAGCTGGTCTTTCTGTGTGTTACCTGTGTATAAGCTTTTTTCTTTTGTCTTTGTTTCTTTTTGCAGTCGCTAATCCTTCAAAAGCTGCCTTCCCCTCACGTCTCTGTACTGTAGCCTGCGCTCTTAAGCCGACTTGGATGCAAGAAATGTCAATGAGGTGACTGAGAGTGATTGACCTAGATAATAAACACGACACTACGCTTTACTGCCTGTACTGACGAATCTAAACCGAGGTATTTCTCATTGTTTCCCATTTCCTGAAGCAGTCCATATCTGCTTAGGACAGTCCCCTCAGGCAGGCCCTGTCTGCTTTTGTGGCTCGTCTTCACAAGGCTCAGCGGCCAACAGGGAAGGCATGGGACCCCTTTTTACATCACAAAACACCGATAGTAGCTGCAGAAACCACAGCATTGCCGAAACTGCCACTCTTTTAGTTCGGTATGTTTATTATTCTTTAATACAGATTTGTACATCTGCAATGGCAGTGGTCTACTCAAAGGTGGAGTTAGACTGAGTTGGTTTGCAGCAGAAAACTGCATTGCCCAGAAATGTTCAGGTCAATAATATATATTTGTTAAGGGAAGCTTCTCATTTTTTAAAGTGGGAGTCTTTCAAACAAAAGTGTTTACGGTTAAACAATATTGTAATCATGTTAGAGTGATTAAATTGTTCAGTTAAATTGTTTGTTTAATACATTTAAAATGCACCACAATCCCAAGAATAATCTATACATTACACACAGCAATTAGACACACCTCTTTTAGGGTGCACCGCCCAATTTAAAATACAAAAAAAGCAATTGACTTGAAACCTATTATAGCAATGGGGAGCGTCTGTTTACACAGGAAGAGACAGTGATGAAGTAGCAGGACGAAGGTAGTGTTTCAAAAGCCTAGTAAAAGCAAAGGAAGAGGGGTGCTTGTGATCGGCTTACTGTGGCCAGACAAGCGAAAAAGGGAACTGAATAACTGGGGCAATCACAGCGCACTCCAAAACCTCAGCTCACATTGTAACCCCAGACCATTGGCATGTCATGTCAACAGTCATGCATGTATCATACGGCGCCTACAGACATTTTGTCAATGAAGAGTATCTCCCATTCAGTGAAAGACCCACTATAGGAAGTCCCTGAGTGCCTATATGCGCTTAACTCATTTGTTAACCATGCTTGGATCAAAATGTACCTAGGTCCATGCAAATTGGTAGTGAAATGTTAATACTACAATCAAATCAGATTGCATGCACAAAAGCTGTGTTGTATGTCAAAGCAGTCTTAAGCAACTTGAGGGACTTACTTGTTGTCCCAATGAAAACAGTAATTGTTCATCTTTTTGTCTTTTAAGCAGGAATCCCCGGAATTTCGGAGACGGGGAAAGGAGAAATAAACACGTCCACTCACTGCACATTTCATCACAGTCTGGCAAAAGCCATCAAGATGTGACCTATATCAAGAAAAATATACAAGACCACTGCAGCTAGTATTCTGTGAATGATGGCTCATGCTGTGGGTTTTAATAATGGGTTTGTTTATATGGCTAACATTGTGGACCCCAGCTGGAAGACATGGAAATGTGGTTTTATGATCCCCTTTCGGAAATTTAGGAGTTGTACTTCACAAGCTTACAGACCCAACCTTTGTAGTGGCTCGAACCCCTGACATGAGGGTAAATTCTGCCCATTCTTATTTCCAATGGATGCATTTCCTAAAAGCGTTCTATAATAGATTTTCTTTCACTGTTTATTTTAACAACACGTTTTAACTTGTGAACAGCAGTAGGTGGTCCACAAAAGTTAACAGATTTTTACTGTCATTCTGTGAAGTAATGTAAACAAAAACTTAAACTTCAATGCCCACAGACAAAACAATGATCCTAATTCAAACGTATTCACAGTAACTACTGTGAGTAGACAAAATAATGGAAATAGCAAGCGATATATAAATATTTATTTACTAATAAAATGTTAGGCCGCCCTTTGCCTTTCGGAACAGTTTCAGTTTGGAGTGGGATACTCTATCATTCTTCAAGATAAAAAGCCTCCAGTTCCTCAAGGAGGTCGGAATCTACTCAACAATCTAGTCTTCATTCCTGAACTTCCCATTAAGGTTCAATGATGTTTAGATCTGGCGATTGAGGAGGCCATGGAAGGTGTTTGACTTCTTCCTGGTGTACATGAAACTGCTATTTAATTTGTTTAGCAGTGTGTGTGGGGCGTTATATTCTTGGAATATTAGAAAAAACATCAAGAGACACACTTCAAGAGTTTATACTATAGGATGCACCCGGTCAATGGCTTTGTAATTCTACCGTGAAGAGTAAGAACTGGACCTAATAAATCCCACGAGATAGCTGCCCATATCATGACAGATCCACCACCATGTTTGACAGTTGGAACAGGTAATGTAGGTTGAAGGCTTACTTTGACTTTCTCCAAACTTAAACCTGACCAGATTTTGGAAGAAGAGAAAAAGACAAGTCTTCAGATCAATTTTCTGTCTTCCATTGCTCAGAAGTCCAGGGTTTGAATAATTAAACAAATAAATGGGAGGGGATATTTGTTGTGAGCACCTGTTGCCTTTAAAACTGCATCAGTTCTCTTAGGTACACTGTTGTGCAGTTTTATTATACAACTTCCGAGCATCTTGGAGAAATCACCACAGTACTTCTACAGACTTTGGCTGTCTGTCTTGCTTCTGTCTGTCCTGGTAATCACAGACAGCCTCAATGATGTTGAGATCAGGGCTGGAGACCATACCATCAGTGGCAGAATTCCTTGTTCTTCTTTCAGAAAAAAAGTTTTTTCTACTGACACACTAATTCAGAAGACAAAAAATAAACCTGAAAGACTACATTTGTGTAAAAAGGCTATGGTGCCTAAGACTGAAATACGCTGGTATTTCATATTAAAATTAATATGAAGTGTAGAATTCTTTATGTGATTTGGTTACTTCAAACAACTAATCACTTTTTGTTTGGCGTTTCCATTCGTTGGTCCACCTATTGTATACGCGTAACTTGCTAATAAATACTATATATGTTAGTTAGAAGTCAGTAAGTTATTGAGGGAAAATCTGGCTTAGGTAATGAACTAATAAAACATTACATTAAACTCAAATAAGAAAGAAACAAGCCCCAGAATAAGACAGCAGAGTCCCCCACCAGGATGAGGAGAAAATCAGCTGAAATAACCAATGGTTTATTTTGTGTCTTTAAAACATGAAGCAACAAATAAATACATTTAATTAAAAATATGCTTTGCCCATATTCACCAGAAGGTGAAATGGAAGTTGTTTCTGATTGTTTTTTTCCAAGATTTATTTTTGTGGGAATGCCGTGGTAGCGAATATACACAGTAGGGAGAGTGTGGTGTACAGGGTTACAGATTTGTGTGTGTGTGTGTGTGCATGTTTATGTGTGTATTTATACATCTTCGCAGGCCTGTAGTTTGACTTCCTAAACTGAGGAAAACCCACGGATGTATAATTCACCACAGGAAGTTTTCTCTAGGTAATATAGCTGTAACACAAGCAAACAAACATGACCAGCTCACAGCAGTGTACAGCAGAGCGCACTTCCTGACACAGAGAGGCTAGCTCGGTTGGGGGAAAGCTTTGTGACTGACGAGGTATGACTTTAAGGTACCCGGATCTCTGAAAGCTGCAGTATGAGAACAGAAAGTAGTTTTGTGGTCTGGTTGGAAACCCTTGCCCACTGTGCGCTAAGATGAATGATCTAGCAGAAGCCTCTATCCGCTGAGAACCATTGAAGGCAGAACACATCTCCAAACATCTACAAGCATGTTATCCTCATTGATATGCCCCATTCTGCCAGGGAGGAGAACCACAGCAGCAGAACGCAGTGCTGTTAATGAAAAAATACATGTAAATAACACCACACAAATGACCCAACTTTGTTTACCAGTTTTCCCCTGGCGACAGCTATCATTTTGGAAAAAAGCCTCACTGGCTGTTATTACTTGGCTACTTGAGTGAAAAGAGGGCATTTTCATAAGACATACTGAACGTTCATGTTGGACTTTGCCAGTGTCCTCCACAGTTCTAAATGTAATTTTATGATTGATCAAGATTGCACTTCTGATTAATCAGATTTATTTAATCTCAATTTGCCATGTAATTCAATGCGTCTGCAAATTTGATAAACGTAAAGCCTTTAAGCGATGTCTAAATGTGTGTGTGCGTGCGTCTGTGTGCGTGTCTCTATGTATACGTATGAGTTGTATATACAATTGGAGTTGATTTGACTTAAAAAGCCACTAAACACAGCATAAATCTTACATGTGAATATTAGTTAGCTAATCTAAGAAAATATCACGTGTACAAATGTAACACGTTTTTAACACTGTTTCCCGCCACTAATGTTTACCAGCTGTACACATCAGAGTCGAATGAGCTTGTGCTTGAATGGATACATGTGGTTTGTTCGGAAGGCACTGCAGTCCTCTGGGAAAAGCAATAAGCTCAGTAGGTGAATCATGTTTTCAGTTCTTTTAAAGGAAAAGTTCCAGTTTCTGTGTTGTCATGGTGTGAAGTTAATTCACCCTTCATCTATTTATTTCTTACATCAACGACAAGAAAATAAAGAAAAAGCATGTTCAATGAAACTTTGAAACAGAACTTTCCTAACAAAATTGACAGTGATTTACTTTTTCTATTATATTAAATGATGTTGAGAGAAATGGTAAACATGCTAATGTCATTTTAAATTATCTTTTAAATTAATTTCCTTTTTTATAATGTAACTTTAAAGCCCTGAACAGAGTGTACAGGAAGTTAAATGAGAGGCACTGTGGTATGATGGTGGTAAACCCACTCTTTCCGCCAGTCCAGAAGTACCAAGAGAAATACCCACAATTGCTCTCCGGAATTACTATTGGCCTGCAAGCTATAAAATGTATGTTTCTCTTAGGGGCTTGTGAGAATAGCTTATAACTTAATTAATGACCAATGGACACTAATGTTATAACATTGAGATGGTGAACGACCAGGAAGTCCATAAAATATGCAAGTAATATATATACCCAAAATAAAGTATATAAGTATACTGATATTTGACACTAAATTCTCCTTTTTAAATATAATATTCCTCTTTGGTTAAAAGGTGTTGTCTTTCCTTTTTAATACCAACAACATCTGATTTTATCTTACAACCTGGCCATTTGTCGTTGCATGTCACTGCAATCTAGGATTCCAGAAGTATAATTTTTTCAAGCAAAAAAAGGTTCATGTTCCTATGGTAAGCCTGGGAGGTTTGGCACAGGCTTATTGGGGTTGACCTTGCGCGTTTGTGTATTTACATTTTCTAATGTAACTCCGTCTGACTACCGATTCCCCAGGTTTCCAGTGATGGTAAGGGAGGAGGGTGACATTTTAATGGTTACTGGAGTTAAGAAAAGAGTTGGAAAGAAAGATCCTCATTGTGTGGGGAGCCAAGAGATGAAACCATCCAGCCCCCTAACTCCTCATACCGGTAAGAGTCCATTTGGCTACGAAGTCCACTGGGAGCCAAGCACGTAATTCCATACAAGTCAAATATGCTACCTTTCTGTTTTAATTTTGGGACGAAGATTGAATTCCCTCTACACCAAGCTTCTACTCTGCCCTGTTTCCAAACTCCCTTTGTTTGACAAGCATCTCTGTCAGAGCATTGAGTTTATTTGAGAAACAAGCTCCAGAAAAGCTTCAGAAAGGGAAGCTATTAAAACTCATTTGACCATAAAAAAACGCTTATTAACCTACAGATATTAAAACAGGATTTTCCATACCCACGCGGGTAAACTGTGTGACCATGTATGAAAGGGGTTTCACAACTCTTTGCTATCTTTATTCTCTGTCTAAGCAGACTCCCAGTTGGATTAATACTAGTTAGAGATAATTCTTGCCTCAAATGCATTGATTCCTACAGCCAAAAAGCAGTATTCAGGTCAAATAAACTAAGTGTTGCACAATTTTATAACTGTTGAAATATCCTGATTTGTGAAAATTTAATACATAATACAAAATGGCCTAAGTAATGGCCTTTTTTTTCAAAACAAATTTTCTTTAGTAACTTAAGTACTGTTAAGCATCCGTACATAAATGTTTTTTCCCACCATTTTTCTCTATTAGAAATTTCACTTCGTAGCTTGACGACCTTAGCCTTAGAATATGACTTTCACTCACAGCCTATGCAGAAATAATTATTTATAGCTGCTCAAAGACATTAAGGGGAGGTCGTTTCATGGAAAACATCCATAGAAAACACAGAGCTAGCTACAGAACAAATCCCTTTATTGCCCTACTGCAGAAAGCCTGCTAGCCTAGATATATGATTCCCGTTGGGTTTCACTCCCTAAAAGCATTTTAACTTTCGGTCCCAACAACGGATGAAGCAGGTATTTTGTTAGATCGAGAAACGGTATAGAGATTCCTAAAGAAAGGGTGACACGGTGGTGGAAAAGGATAAGAAACACACACTCGCATTTATAATAACAGAATTTAAAGAGATAGAGGTAAAGCCTCTGAAGTTAATAATGTGTCATCAATGGCAGATAGAGCCTTAATTGTTTTAGTGAGAAAAGGAAATTCCAACGCTGTCGTCTGGCAGCCTTACCGGGAGAGACCAGGTCCACGGTTGCTCTGCATGCATTCAATTCTTATGGTCGGTGTTTATTTTACCCCAATAAGCCACATTTAATACTCCTGAAGAATGCTGCTGGTGTATGTTTCACCAAGTTTGTTTTTTCTGCTTTAATCAATGCTATTAAGACTTATTAAGATTTATGGGGCATTCTATTATCACAGACACAAGTCTGGCTGATCCTCGCAATTGTCGTCAGGACCTACTGGCCATGACATCATCTGTTTTCGTTATTTTATTTTAGTAATTCGAACACAACAGTGCATAGTTGCTAATGTCCCGCATGCGAGCAGGATTGATGGGGTCCAATTTCACAGGCCAAAAAAAGCAATAGTTTGGCTTGGCTGATCTAAAAAAATAATAACTGCAAGATTAGTGTAAATCTATGCCTGTGAAGTCACTCAGGCAACACTGATTTTCAATAACAAAACTTTCTGAGGTAAATTAAAGTTATGGAGTCATATTTAATAAAGTCTTATATTCAGCCTGGCACACGCTTACAATCTTTGGATAGTTGATTTTTGTAAACCAAGAGAAAGTCTTTTACATATTCGGAAGTTGTCTTGAAAAATTGTGGAAACAAGCAATTCTAATTAGTAGGTGTTTGACTCTGATCTCTGAGAAGCAAACAGAGGTCAAGTGAACTGATTACAGTAAACAGTCGACCATAACAGCCCAGGGAACTCACTAAATACTTCAAACACGATCTTGAGAGAATTTCTGCTTGAACTGTCCTGATGTAAATTGCCTAATTAGCAAACGGAAAGGCCAGGCCAGTATGTTTCCACTGTTACTGTCAGGCTTCCAACAAACACAGAACTGGAAGAGACACTCACGGTTGTTTCTTTCCTCCTCGTGTTTCTGAGTTGAGCAGAGCAGCGTTAGAGGGCATGAGAGTCTCCTCACATCAGGGAGAGGGTGAAATCATCGCCATTGATGATCAAACACAGAGTACCGAACAGCTGTTAGGTCAGGTGTAGGTGTTGGTGTAACTCAATGAATGTCTTTCATAACTGTACCATGTGCAATAGTCAGTAGCAACACTAAAATGTTTGCACAATTTTGGGTCATAAACTAATGTTTAGTTTGTGATATATATTTGGAAACATGATTCAAATAAAAAAATAACACAAGTATATATGCTCCAGATTTACTATTAGATCCCTATGCTTTTAAACTGTTTTAGCCTCTAAACAGGCTTTAGTCTCTGCCGGTACTCTCATAAATATACGTTAAAACTGGTCTCTAAAAGTATGCTTAAATGTCTATGTCACCTTAAGCCCCATTCCTCCTATCAATCATGTCTATGCTGGCTATGATCCTATGATTTCTAACTCATTAACATGGCTCTCTTGGTAGGCAGTGATCTAAGCAGAGAGTTAAAGACACACTGCCTCCATCCATCCAGCTTCGCACTGTCTGATATCAATGCTCTGTGTTTCATCTTCTGATAGGCAGTGAAGGACAAAGGTGAAAAAGTGGTGACAGGTTGGGAAAAGTGTGTGTAGAAGAATCTGACGCTATGCAAGGCGTCCCGCTGGCTTCTGCGGTACAGTGTATAATTCTGCTGTGATCTCAAAAGACCCACTAGACAGTTGAGTGGCTGTCTTTACAATTTCCCAGGCTTTCATTACCCAAATAAGGAATGTTGTTGAGTGTTTCCAAATAGAACCGAATGGCAGGGCATTATTCAGTTCCTTTAAAGACAAACTGAAGGCGAATCCTTGGAAATAGCAACAAAAAAAGCCATGTAATGAATACGTTCACAATCCATTAACATTTGTAAGGTAAGGTAAGGTTCTCACCCAGTTTGATATTACGCAGGCTTAGCTACGACATTTGTAGACATTTGTAGACATTTGTAGAATTTGTAGAATTTGTAGAATTTGTAGAAATTTGTATTTAAGGGTTTCAGTCATATGAAGGTTTCATTTTTGCTGTTCTACTTCAAGGCTTTCACTACAACTAAGCCTCAGTTCAAAAGTTGGTTAGACCGGCAACACATTACCCCTTGCACAAACAGGCAATTCAGATATTCCCACAGACTTGATGTCTTGATTGAAGACAAAAATAGCATTTGATAACAATGTTTAGTAAGAGAGCTAAATCATAGGTGCAAGAGGCTTTTCTGATGAGTCTCAACATAGGCATGTTCTGTAAACTGAGCTGTCCTATAAGAGGCCCAAAGCCAATCACAAACATGAATAGTGAAAGAAACAGTAGCTTGTTAATTCATTTTTAATTTTCAGTTTTGACAATGACAACTTTTAGGAAATAATATATTAAATCCAATTTAATGAAAGTGTTTCTTAATTTAAATACATACACAGAAGCGATTAAGATTATATATACTTTCTTGGTGGTATCATTAAGTGATCCTTAGCCAACTCGTTAATCCAGCTCCTTTGAAGTCATTGAGACACTGGTCTACTTCAGCAGAAACCATACTCAAGGGTTCCATGCACACAAGGCTTCAGTTTATACCGGAGTTAATAATGCAGCTGGCGTTTGATCCAGGCCGGCGACAGACAGAAGACTGTGTTGTGGGGAGGCAGTTCTGTACCTTGATTGGTAACATGCTTTTTGAACTCAGTACGGTAGGAACATTTATGAGAGGTAGGAATATTAATATTGGTGGTATGCAGTGCCACACAAAAAAAATGTTTGCATGCATCTCAATAGGCTAAATAACTAATAATCAAGACTGAGAGGCAAGTTCTCAAATTCATATTTTCACTTTTAGCAAAACAATTCCACACCCTGTCTCTTAGCACATTAGGTGACTCAACTAGAAGGGGGAGGGTTTCTCCATAGGCCTCATGGGCAGTCCATGTAGTGACTGGAAATACCAAGATATCATAGTCAGACAGTAGCAACATTGACTGGAGAAGGGGAGGTGGTCTGAAGTTTCACTGTGATCTTGTGCCTGCAAGACACGGGTCTTCTGGTTCCTCCAGGTATTTTCCTGTATGCTGAATATTTAAAATAAAGCTTGTTGGCAGGAATCCAATTTGAAGTAGAAAATATTATTTAGGGATCTGCTCTGGATGTATACAGTATATACAAAAAAGGAAAGCTGATTTAATTTGTCAGTCTGCTCCCATGAAAGTATTAGTGCCTTCGTACTAACGTTTCCTTCCTGATTGCATGCACTGGAGTCACTCAGGATAAGGGCATATGATAAATGACCGAAATGTAAATGCAGATTGAGTGGTTGAAATTATATCTATCCCCAAGCTATTTTCCTGTTACTAATTTTGAATAAAGGCTTATCTGAGTTTATCAGCTAGTTCAAGCATTTGGCGCCTGTGTCTTTAGGCTGCTTGGGCTCAGATAAGCTCCAGATGAGGATCGCTGCCTTGTGAACACAACTTATCTTTGAGGGCCTTGATCTCGGTGCTCCGCAGTTGGTGGGAACTGGCAAAGTGAGGGTATTTTTCAGGTACTATCACAGCTGACAATTAAGGAAGACAGCTCTGTGGGAAACACAGTGGTGAAAAGGTCCAGATGGACAGCATTTAGAGCATACTCGCTGTCTTTCCATTCACGTGCTCATGGATTTGTCCCCAAACCGACACTTAATAAGCATAACGACATCTGTGAATTATAATGTATAAGCGCACGTCCTTTAAATGGCTCTCCAAATACCACTCATCACTGCAAGTGCAATAAGCCATGGCACAATCGTTGTTTCTCTTTACCCTTGGATCACTGTCTACTCAGGAGGCCAACACATTATTCAGCATGCCTACCCATCCAATCGTAGTAACGAATATGCATATTTAGGCAAGCATGACAGTTCCGTGTGATCTGTGTCATAATAAAGCCATGATGAATGAGCCTCCCTGTACATTCACATTGCTGCCAACCTGTCAAGAAAAACCACGTCCACCAATTCCTCATTCCTGACTCGCATTTTTCAGACATTCAATACTCACAGAGAACTCCTTTCAACATAGAATTTGTCAGACAATACTTCAACGATAAACACTTTCCTCACACAAAGACTATCGTAAGTATTTTTGTTCTGACCTTATCATGATAAATTATATAACAATACACAAAAGGGAAACAGCAATACAAAGAAAGTTATTCCCCTTCGTGTTTTTGTGGCAGGTTATTTTTGAAAAGCCGTTTCCTCTACTCTCAGCACAACAAGCTAGATGTATAACTAGGCTAGGGTTGTAGAGTCACGTTTCACTTAATCACATCATACCCCTCCAATGAATTCCAGCTAATTGATTCAATATGTGCTTGGGGTACTTGTTTTTTGTCATGCAGAAGGCTTCCAGGAGCATAGCAGGAACAGCAACAGCAAAGAAAGCTATGGTAGGATTCCTAAGTTACTTGCCAGATCGTTGTCTCCTTATTTCTCTAGCTGAAAGTTACTCTCTCCAATACTCAAAGTCAAATAAAGTGTGTTTAAAATCAGAGGTGGTAAAATGATTGCAGAACTGCGCACAGGTCAAAGTAGAGGACTGACTAGAAGGACAGATCAGTATGGAGAGGCATCATCAAAACAAGTGGAAACAATGGAGGGTGTCTTAAACCACATTCCCAGTGTGCTGCCTCTAGTTGCTCCTCCTTGCTCCACGGTGCCCCTCATTCCTGCTGCTGCTCTGGACCCAGTTATCCCACACCTCGGTCACTGTCGCTGCTGTCTGGAACACCTCATATCAACTGCACCTCTCTCAGAAGCTGCCTGATTGTTGCTCCAGCCGGCCACTTTCTTTAGGCCTGTGCTCTAAGGATAAGAGTGTACACTCTTTCTCTAATTTACTTGGGCGCAGACAAATGGCAGCTTAATCTTGCAGGTCGGCAAAGGTGACGTTCTCATAGTCACAGGGGTCGGATCCGACTTGCACAGAATCACACTCCACGTTGCAAGCAACAGCATAGCCTTGACTTGTAATGCAGTAGACATCCCTTTGGGGTTAACCAATTGAACCCATTGTTACCCATCGTGGTGAAATCCCACTCCATCCTTTTTACAGACAAGGACAAGGACCCTCGCCCAGAGCTCTGGTGATAGGAGCCTGGACACTGTCTGCCTGTCCACTTCACCTTCGTAAGGGGTAGGCAGAAGCCTCATTCATCGTGATTTTTTCTGGAGCAGGTATACTCAACGTTCAGATAATAATGTTTTGAAAACTGTTAGTATTGGAGTGGAAATGTTCTTGAGCATAAGTGTACAAACCAAAATACCCAAGCACAAAAAAAACTACAAACCTGTAGTCAGTATCTGGGGCCTCTACTCAAACTCTCCAGTTGACATTGAGTCATCACCCTCTGATAGAGTAGTCCAAGGCAAATGTTTTCTGGGTGAAACATTCAAAAGGGAGGACGTCTTTGTTGGTTTACATCTGGTCTTTGCAGAGATTCAACAAAGAAGTGTGTCAGAATTTCTGATACATTTTGCGAAAAAAAAAACAAAAACATTTAGGCACATGTTATATATAAATATGGCATTTTTGTCCATTTTTTTACTCAAAAAAAAAAAACCAATTGGTTCTCAGAGTCATCGTAGAGGCCTCATTGTTAATGAGTAACAGCTAACCCCCTCCATTTTCTGTCATTGTGTCTTTGTTCTGGTGCACCCCTTCCCAGGTTAAGTTTCCTTTCTATTCTCACATGGCCTGTTTAGCTACCGTGGACTGTTAGGCCATTCAGAGCAATAGTGTCATTTTCTGCATAGTAACCTCTTCACCTTGGAAACCTTAGACCCTTCGAGACAAAGAGAGGGCTGGCAATATAAATGTTTTGCACACTTAAACATTAATGGCTGGCCATAAAACAAATAGGTCTGGTTCAGGGTTCACAAAGATTTGTGAAAGGAAGCTGTTCACAGTTACTTACTAATACGTCTAATTTTAAACATTTTTCCTTGGCTACTTGGCATTAACGATTGGTAGATAGGTTGCCCGTCCCTCGGCTCATCTGCATGTTCTGGTTTCCAGAAGGTGAGAACACTGCCAATTTAAGCCCCATCCAAACGTTGTGACACCAGTAGTGTCTTAGTCCAAGTTGTAACCTGCAAATTGGCATCGTATGACCCAACTTAACACCTTCACTGGCTAAGCCACTCAGGAGACTGGAAACAATTTACTTTTAAAAAATCAGTTCCCAATTAATCTTCCATTTGCAGTAAACTTGCTGTAATACATTGGGCATTAACAAAAATAAAAGAAATTTTATTTAAATTATTTATTATTTAAATTCTCCATAGCAAGAGATATAGAATACAGTTCTTGTATCTTCAATGAGAACTTGACGCAGCTGGACCAGGGTTCCCAGAATGGATAAAATAATCTATTCTGGGGGATAATCACTTTTGAACTAAGTTCAGTTTCATTCTATTAATGAAAGGACATGACTGTGGGGCAGTAGCTGAGAAACTAAACAGACATGTACTTAAAAGGCAAAGCATTTTACAGATCAAGGACGGAAGGGAATAAAGGGGCCATCCAGTGGGGGATGAGGTGCCGCTAACAGCCCGTGGAGGGCAGCAAATGGGATAATTACAATCATTTCGGTTTGTAATGAATGGGCGCATTTAGACTTTGTAATGGCAAGTAGATTGCGATGGATGAGCGCCAGAGTGATGTCAGCTGCTCCTCTTTCCGTTGTGCACCAGACAGCAGACATGTTCTTTTTGTCAGTGAAGACAAAATGTCAGTCGGTTATTTGGAGTGTATTGTCATTATACTCTGCTGTCTGCTGAATTATATATATATATATGCTAGGCATGGAACAACATGTTGGGTGAGAATACTGGTCACAGTAAATCTATCAATGTCAATCAAAACATGCAGCAATGGTCAGAAAAACAGAAAAACTGTTTTTTCTAAGACATGAATCTTCTACATAAAGAGTATCTGAATCTCACAAGCACACACAAGAGCATAGAGAAGAAAATGTGGTCTAGATTCTGGTATCTTTATTTACCATCTTTAAGCAAATGAGTAGAAAACCCTGGGAAACTAAAATAGCGCTGGTGTATCAGACAACTGCGCAACTTCGTATTACTCTGGCAGCGCAAGATGTTTAGACTGGACGGTTTCCACAGGTATTCTGATAGATTTATAAATCATGCTTCTACTGGGCTTTGAGTTATTTCTGTTTACAGAGAAAAAAATCCTACTGACCTTCAATAGTGATTCTAAGCTGAAAGGATTCCTGGTATTTTTCTGAAAATGCACAAATTTGAATTTGGAACACCAACTATTGATGATTGAGTAAGCCTCTGAATTAAATCAGTTTAATGCAAAAAATACTTTAAAGTGTGTTTTTCCCCAGAAATGATCACCAACTGAGTGTAATTTAGCTACATGTAAAATAACATTTTTAAATTATCCACATTGTTAAATAATTGTGAAGAGAAACGACTGACACATTTCTATGAAAATGTCCAAAAATTTAGTTTCACCCACTTAAAAAAAAATTGGCTGGCCAATATAAACTTTGTACGTTGGGCCAGATATGAAAATAGGCTAAAAATGTACATTAAATGTATACTAAGTATACTGTGTTGTGTTATTCCTGTTACTGCAACATTCATTGTCTTGTTTGTAACCATCTTGGCAAAACCATTGTTAATCATTCGATGTTAGAAGATTATCAGCAAGGTTACACACATAAACCCAAACAAACATTACTAAACCACCATGACCAAACACCCCAAAATTACTATTTTATGTAAACTGTATAATTCATCCGTAGAGCGTCGTGTAAATAGTTTTTTGTTTTTTTTGGGGGGGGGGGTTTAAGTTAAATCAGATAGGAGATGCCTTTTCAATTGTACTGACGTTTAGTTAGCGACAGCCAAGCCAAAAACCAATAACGCGAGAAATGCGTTTTGTCATGTATACAACTAGAAATCAGAAATAACCCGAAGGGAAGTAGTGAAACAAAGCAACAGGGTGTAGCTGTGATGTGAGTCCAGACACTGGCAACTGCATCGGACCGACACTCTCTCAGGGCCATTTAACTCAGGTGAGCAGTCAGTTCCTCTCACAGAGGCCTGCTCCCAGGTACGCTGGTTTATGGCTTATTGTTCTCAGGTTCATTTAGTGTAAAGTTTGTTTTCATATGAAGTGCTATACATAAACTGCTTTACATTTAGCATTGCTGTGTTTTTCTTTACTTATTTCATTTGTGATCGTTGAAATTTTTTCAGCAATATCTGGAGTTTTAACATTGATCTGGTTTGTAATGAATGGGAAGATTTGTGGGATATTGTGTGGGATATTTTACAAACAAAATCAATAAACGATCAAACAAATACTGAACCAATAGATCGTCAAATTGTCCAATTTGGTAAAAGTACAAATTGATTTCAAGTTCCAAAGAAATGGACCTTCATGTTTCAGCATTTTAAGTTTTAAGTTAAGTATTAAACATCTATTCATAAGTTTTAACAAAAATATAAGTTAAAAATTGTCCAGATGTAGACAGGTGAGTCCTGTCCATCTGTGAATATATACCCAGACGACACATTTTTTCATATCTGGTGAAGATAAAGTGAACATTGACACTCTTCTGGAGATGAAGATGGCTAAGATGAAGAGAGGAGAACAATACAAATACAGCCAGATGAGGTGGTCAAGGATAAGTGGGTCTTCCATTTCTTTGGGATAAACCTCCTGACCTCCTCAGGAACCCCATGTCCTTCCCTGAGTGTAAAGTGGAGAAAGAAAAAAAACCCCAAAACATATAGTGCACAGCTACAGGGAGTTTTAAAGGACAAACGCAACATAAAAGCAACATTTTGGGGAATCTTCTTCCCCGGTTGAACTTAATACAACTCAAGAATTAAATGTGTACAGATGGATTTAGTGCTCAGAATTGAGGAATGCCCCTTTCTAGAAATAGAATAGAATAGAATAGAATAAAATGGGGGGGGGGGGGCCTAGGACAACGTAACCCAACCTGCACAACATAGGCTCCGCCCACCCAATCCTAAATCTTTCATGAGAAGCCATGGATCGAGTGGGGTGGAAACAGGGAAGAACAAAGCTAGTGCTGACAGAGCTGTGCCGAATATACCCCAGAACAAGCGGAGAGCACCGTGTGATCTCAGAGACCCTCTGGGAGGTGTCGACATGACAGGGACAAGGGGATTGCGGATGAGAAGTGTTGCGCATTCCCTCCTGTCAGCAGGGCCTCACCTGCATCTGTATGCATGTAAATCTGAGGTGCTGTAGCTCAGCTGCCGTTTTCAATGTTAAAGCTTATTGATGGTTGTGGCCAGATTAACAACTGCAGGTTCTGTCCCAACTTGGATCCGTCCTTCATAGCTTGGTAGAAATAAAAATACTAAAGGTTCTGCATCACAGGTATATTTTTATGGGTGTTCCCAGGTCAACAGTAAAACCATGGACTTTACCTACTTTCCACACTCAATCCATTCCATTGAACTACTCGGAAATATTACGGCTGAGCGGAAAATAACCCAGTGGTCCCTCAGCCAGTGTGAATGAAGTATTTCAGAAAAATAACATCATCTGGCACACCATGTATTTGCAGTATTTTACACACTTTGGGCTTAGACTTGAGGGATATAAAAGCGATGGAAAACATATTGAATCACATGAATAAAAACGATAAATGATTTAATCCACACTTATTTTCACTTTAGAGTCATTTTATTGATACAGGGGCGAGTACTCTTACCCGTAACTATAACACGTATTATTTACTGTTTCTACCAGACACAGCTTAATTTTGGCTTGGTTTTGTGGAAACGACCCAAGCAAATTTGCTACTTTCCAAAATTGTTTTACTGCATCAACTTTCAACACAGTACGAAGCCAAGGGCAGAATTATTTACCGCAAAAATACATTCTTTATAGGCGGATGATGGATCAGGGGAACAGGTAACATGAAGTATGAAAACAAAAACATGTTACCAATAAGCACCACACCCTTCCTTCACGTCAACAACATAATTATATAAGTGATTTTATGCTTTAGCCGTATAAGCTACACAAAGGTGATTCTGGCATTGTCTCTGTCACCTCGTATCACATGGATCAATTCATAGGAAGTGTCACATCAAAGCACTGAATGTAATAACAATGATTACAAATACAATGGGCCACAATGCGCGGGCACATAATGCACGGGCACACGTGATCGATATTTTCCCCCTGCTCACCATGTTTCACTATAGTGGTGCCAACTCATTTTTCTTTTGTCGGCTCTTGTGCACATACATAGACGAGACTCCAGGGAGCCATGTGCTCCGGTTCGCCTGTGCAACGCTTCCAAGTGATGCACGCAGAGTCGAGTGCAGACTCGTGCACGGGGACATTCCACACATGAGTAAAATTACTACCGTATGACTTGTGTAATGGGAGACTGAACCCTGTTGCACCTGCAATAAACCTGACTTTGAAGTCCAGCCGTTTATGTCATTTTTACTATCCCTTTTTTATCGCTGTCCACATTTTTGTGGACTTCATGTGTTTAGTTTCATGGTGGCACGTAATTCTTTCAAGCACGAGGTAATGACAGGATGCATGAAAACCAACCAGTTGCAGTCTTTTTCAATTTGTAAGTGCACCTCTATAGCAGCACCAAGCGGGGATAATATACTTTGGTAATAGAAAAGTAAATCAGATTGTTTGATCTTACATTAACAAGAAATAAGGCATTTAAAGAACACAGAGACAGTTGGTCTCCAGAACACCCAATAGCCTGCAGGGACAGTTACCCTGACATCTACTGAATCTTTTTCGGATTGATTTGGCAGCCTTGAGTCACCATCTATGCAATGTGTTATGCCTGACACAAATTTGCGTCATTTGACAGCACAGGATATGAGCAAACGTGACTGAATGAAAACCAGATGACATGCAGTGAACACTAAAAATGTTTGGATGTGCTATAAAGAACACAATCAGCAGGGCAGCAGGAAATAAAGTCTGGGGATTAAAAGTCCTGGATTGTGTATTGATATACTGTCACATTATTCCAAAACACAGACATAATTAGCAAAATCACCTGAAAACCAAACCAGGGACTATGTGGGGAATGTACACTATAGTATTAGAAGCAGTGGCTATCATATTAAGGGTAACAGTTCAGAGTTCAGATTGAGTATTGTGACCAGTAGCTGAACCTCTTGTTTTAACACACTCTAGACATAACTGAACTCTAAAAACCACCATAGGGAGGATGAAGCAGGCCAAACATTAAAAGCTCTAAGAATTATTCATGGAAAGGAAAGAAGAACACACATTTTGAATCCTTCTGCAGACAATATTACTATTAACTATTGAACAACTTTCCTGGCTTTCACCATACAGCCAATGATGTTCATATGTTGAGAGATATCAGTTACGTTTAATGATCATGTTTAATGGCCAACAGTATTCTGCAAGGCCTGACTTCTGATTCAGTCTGAATAAGGTTCTGCTTCATCACACAGTTCTCTTTCTGACATATTCAAACAAACAGTCTTTAACCAGAGGACTTTTATCCATTTCTATCCATGTTAGCTCTCTGCTAGCAGTCTCATCACACATTCTTTTGAGGAGAGAAGCCAGGAAATGTAGAGAAA
>JAOYSI010013152.1:0-39413 GCA_025775065.1 Hiodon alosoides | reverse complement strand
GTTGTGTGTGGTTCCAGCATGTTAGAAACCCCCAGAACTTAGATCGATTTTACGGTGGAAGGTTAAACAGAACTGTGGTAAAAATGTGGTGGGAATTTGCATCAGTTTACATTTACATTAAAAGCTCTGTGCATGTTCTATTCACCAGTCTTATTTTTAGTAGCGTCTATAACAAAAATGTATATTTTTCTCATAGTTGCATCATCCAATAAAAGTATAATCTGTCTGAGCTTGAATCGTTACAAGAATCCCAATCATTTCTACTCTTCAACATCAAATATCCAAAATAAATATTTTATAAATGCCACATATAATAGCTTATTGGAAAGAAGACAAATTTAATCTTTAATTTAAGATTAATTTGATCTGGGTGCCACCTTGCCCTTGAATGAATCACACCATAAGGCTCGCTTACACGCTCTGTGAACGTTCCATTCATTTTGTTTGCAGTTGCCTCGCACTAGAATTCCAGTGATTCTGGAATTGTTTGGCAGTTTGTCGGCTGAGCCCAAAATCGATACCGTTCTATTGTCCACCCTAATATAAGTAACAATGACGAGAGGGCGTGATGCTAGCAGAACCCAGGGGTCTGTGGACGCCGGTGTTCGACATCCCTGGCTTTCAGGCTGTTAAATGGGCTTCATTACAACCTCTGTCAACCCCCAGAGGCCACTTTGTGCATTGCTACAGTGATTGCAGGAAGGACAGTGGCCCTGTGTTATTTCTTTGTGCGTTTTGATAACCGTGCCAGGGGAGATGGCTGTAGTCAGTTTGAGTGACCTCCTGCCTGTGCGTCGTGTGCCACCCACAGATGATGTCCAAGCACCTGGACAGCCCTCCTGCGATACCACCACGGCAGCCCACCACCAAACCGTACTCCCCCCGGTACTCCCTGTCGGAGCGCGCCTCGATGTCGGAACCCCCCGACAGCCCTCCTACTTTGCCGCCACGGGAGCCTGTGAGAACGCCGGACGTCTTCTCCAGCTCCCCGCTGCATCTGCAGCCACCTCCCCAGGGTCGGAGGAACGAACTGAACCAGGCCTTCTTCCCTGTCTTCGCCCCCCTCTCACCTCAGACGCCCTCCCCCCTGGGGCCTCGCAAGCACCTGCCCTCCCCACCCTTGATACCCCCGGAGGGCGAGCCCCTTTCTGGCGCCATGGGGCCCCCCGTCCCGCCCCGGCAAAGCACCTCCCAGGTCATTCCTAAACTGCCACCCAAGACTTACAAAAGGGAGCCCACGCACACGCCCATACACCGGGACGGCCCCCCCCTGCTAGAGAACGCTAATTCCTCATAAGTTGTACGGAGGGTTGGGCGGGGCCTGAGAAAGTAGGGGTGGGTGGGACTTAGAGACATTAACACTAAAGACTGCAGAACAAAAAAAATACAGAAAAAAATCCATTCTGGGTTTAACGACGGTTTAACTTAACGTCAACCCTACAATACAGCAATTGTTTTGTTTTTTTTCTTTAAACCATGAAGACCAGCTTGTTGATTGGATTTGATACATACCCCATTTGGGGGTTCTGTTTTGTCGTTATTCTGTGTCACGGCACGATCTTTTTGTTATATTTTTTTTTTTTTTTTTTTTTTTTTTTTTTTAAACAAACTCATTTCAGTGAACGATTTTGGCAAGTGTCTGGAGTCCGACCCACATCATCGGCAGAGAGGGCCACCATTGGCCTGCGCCCTGCAGAACTCTCGTAGAGCACTGAGGTTTGGCTTTAAAATGGACGAGAGCGAGCATGGCGGTGTGTGGCCCGACCCCCCCCCCGACACGGGGACTGCGGTCAGACTGATCCCACTCCACTGTTTCACCACGCCTCTGTCCATGCAACATAAAGGGACCTGTGGATCAGTCCTTTACGGGGTGTGCCAGCTGTGGTTTTCCATCGAGGTGAGGAGTGTGTGCCTGTAGTCTCCCAGTACCAACAGTTAAGGTACCCTCCACACCAAAGAGGTACATTGACGCAAAGAACACAAATTGTTCCTTTTTTTGTTTTTTGTTTTTTTTGTCGTTTTGCCAACAGGTATGTAAAACAGTTGCCTTCTTAAACAAGGGAATACAATTTTTTTGTTTGTTTGTTTTTATAAACACTGTATGTTAAAGCTCGAAAATGAGGAAACATGCTGTCTAAGCCAGAACTTGATGAAAGAAATTGAACAGATGTTCAATCCCCAGATGTGTTAGCTCAGTTGTCACTGTCGCCAGCTGTCCTCCAGGTACAGGAAATCGGGATTTGCTTCTAATTAAACTTGTGCCTTTTTTTCAGTTCCCCATTTTGTTTCTCACCATATGCAGTCTGGTAAAATGCCTTTGAAAGGGAGAAGGGGTTTCTGGTTGGATGGTCCCATCTGTCCAAATTAGCCAGCTTTCCTAGATTTTGGGCTGGACATCTCTTCTCTGCCTTAAAGTAAGCTGTGGTGGCCTCAAGCTGGGGCCAGGACCCGGGAATGTTCAAAGCGCTTCACCATCTCCCCGCAAACCATGCCTTTCTGACTAAGACTCTCTTCAACCTGGTAGACATTGTCGACATTGCCCCACAATGTCACCTCTGATTGACCCCCCCCCCCCGTCACCTCAACCGCGCTAGGGTCGCTCCCATTCGGTTCCATCCCACCTGTACTGTGCAGGTACCAATCTCGCGCCCTGATATGGACGCGGAAGACCAGTGAAGCGCAATGCGAATGGAAGGTCCTCTGCCGTCACTAAACACACTATAGCTTGACTCTTCTTTCAGATTGAGCCTCTGAGAGATCATCCCTCTCTCCGCCAGCCATAGGTAGCGCCAAGTTTGAGCCGTTGATGTGTAGCGTTTCCTTAAACAATCTTCAACCAAAGTGGTACTGTTTTTGTTTTGTTTTTTTTTTATCCTTCAGGACATTTCAACAGCTTAAATGATACGGCAAAATAAAAGGGGCTCAATAATATTTATCTTCATCCCACAAGGCGTAGTCCTACAGGGTGAAACCTGCCAACATTTAGGGGCTCAAAGGTTGAGGCACGTATTCTAACGCCCCCTTAGCTAAGTTCACACTTAGAAATGTAAATACAAGTCAAACACAGGGTAAACCGAAACCACAGGTCTCTCCGTACCTTCAGGTGGTAGTGTGGCAGGGTTTAGGAGTTAACTGAATGCAAGTGGACATTGTCCACAAGCGCAACCATTGGAGCAACTTCAACGGCCGGGGAGAGCTGACCAGGTGACAAGGGGAGAATCCCGCATATTTTTTATTTTTTATTTAACCAATACAAAAGTTTTTTTTGTGCACAAGAGGCTTTGGCAAGTCGAATGTCTGCATCGTCATTTGGAATTCTTTATTTTATTTTATTTTCACACCTGGAACTTTGGTCTTGATGTCTTATACTGTGAGAGCAAAATATATCTATAGAGTATTTTAAACAATAAAGACACATTACATGAATTTCCTACAAGCTGGGACATACTGTCACGTACAGGTAAATTTAGAATACTAAACAGGATTTAGCACATCAACAAATATACATACACCCGCAAACACCATTAAGGTGTAACATACCTATGTGTCTCACTCCTCCTTCAGTGTCAGAAAATATAACCTAGAGGTCATGCTTTTCATAATTTTTAATGGTTGAACATTTTGGTTTGGCTCCCAGTATGATGTCAGTGTGCCAAGTTTGTTAGTTACCAATGTGCCTTTTATTCCACACGCATTTCACGTTTTCCAGTCAAAACCAGAAAGCGAAGATTGGTTTGATTTATCTCCTGGGCATCAAGGCATCGTAGGAATTAAGGAAAAAAATAAAGCCAAGAAACACTGAACCTCAGCTTTGTGACAGGAATATTTGAGACGCGTTAGAAGGACTGTAGGTGACCGAGTTGAATTTTGTCTATTTATGTTTTCGGGAATGGCGTTTGTTGGCATAATATGCTTGTTGATGAACTGGGAGCAATGGTAATCTGTTTTACTGACCGTTGACCCTCCTATTTCTCTGCCAGCTATGTGTGTCTCTTCAGCAGTAACGGTCCTCATGTCCTCCATCACCCCCCCCACCCCATCACATTGGGAGAGATGCAGAATCCCTCGTGGGAATTCTTTCTGTAGTATTGAAGGGTGGCCTCAACAACGACGATGATGACGACGACAGCAGCAGAAGCAGTAGAAAAAAAAATAGCGCAACCAATCGTTCTTAGCGTGCTAATCTGTGACCTACTTGACCTGTACAGAACCAACAAATCCCATGATTGTATTTTAAAGGCTTTTAAATCTGCAATTAAAAATGTTTTAGTGCAACATGAAGACTGGGTCGTAGCATGTTTTGATTGTTCATGGTAGCCTGGAAGTTGACAAAGTTGAATTTGTTGAACCTGTTCAAATTGGCTGAGAGTGAGAATTTGCTAATAACCGACTGTCAAAGTGTGTGTTGAAATATTATTGCAATTTAGGGAACCACTGAGACTTTAAGAAGGGAGTGGACTCAAACGTTCTGCGGCTACGTATGGCCAACCCCTGTATTTATTTAAAAACTGAACATCCATGTGACTTTATTGGCATAGCGCCGTCTGGGCTGCGATGGGTTAAAAAGGCAGGCCTTCTCTCGGCTCATCGCTAACGAGCATCTCATCACAAGCGCCGGCAGTTTTGCAGTATCCTCGAGTGGGACGTGCCTCTCCTCCAGTTAGCACTGAGCCTCTCGTGCGGGCAGTGTAGTCTGTGGTGTGGGTAAGAGACAGCTGGCTCCAAAGCGCCTTGGACTGAAGGAGCCTCGTCACACTTCCCCACCCTCCCTGTGTGTGGTGGGAATCGTAGCGCCGAGCCAAGATTAGCTCATTAGCACAATTAGCAATTCCAAATCGGGGGGTGGAAAAAATTACAAAGAATAAATGGAAATTTATAAGAGGGAAAGGAAAAAAAGAACCCACTGAAATCAGCTGAAAAAAGAATGTTTATATATCAAGCGGTGGTATGTGACATCTGAGTAGTTGGCCCTGTGGTGAGAACCTGCAAAACCAGGGCCCTGCAGATTGTCATGATGGAATAAAGCTTGGGTTTAGGGTTCGTATTGCAGCACTGTGTTCTCTCCTGTAGGGGGTGCCATCGCTGGTGTTCACACGGCTGTTCCCTTGTCGATGTCTCCAAGGCGAGCGACTCTTGGGGACTTGACGCTCTCATGGTCGCTGTAGGCCTGGGAATCGGCCTTGTCGCTGGATTTGTCTCGAGCATCTCCGCCAGTAGATCTGAGCAACAGAGAGGACAATCAAAGTCCATGCTTCATCCAGATATCCACAGCTGAGTGTTTTCAGAGGGGTGCAACTGAAAAAGCCCTGAGATTTGACCAATGTGATGTATTGGTTAAAAGTGAGAACTTTACCTCTCAGCCACCTAGCACCTGTACTTTAAGGGAGGGCCTCACCTTAAACGCAGCATGCAGGCAGGCAGCTGATTTATTCTAGTTTTGTGTAGCACAACCTATTCACATATTGCTGCTAAGCTCAGCTGAAGGAGTGATGTATGTCAGAAAGCTTAGGAGGAGGGGCACGCACTTTTTCTTGAAGAGCTTTTTGAAGGAGCTTCTGAACCCTCCTTTCTGGTCCTGCTTGCGGCTCCTCTCGGTGAAGGAGTTTTGTCCGTTCTCCTCCACAACAGCCCTACACCTGGACTCCTCCCCCCAGGACTGGCCCCCGGTGTCCTGCAGAAAGAGAAAAGGTCAGTTCTATGGCTGGAGTTCTACCCACTGCAAAAAACTATTATTTTTTTTTCCCCCTGTGTGAAGATGTTTGCTAGTGCTTGAGCTGCCTAAGATGGAACAGAGCCGTTGACATCACCTTGCCATGATCTCTGCGGAGTTCTTCCTCTGTGGTGGCCCGGCTGTCGGTGTCCAGCTTCTGCAGGGGGCTGACGCTCCTCTGCACCTTCCGGTGGGCGGAGCCCTTGCTGGACTGCCGCTCCAGCTTTGAGTGCTGGTGGCTCCCATGAGGACTGTGCCCCTTCGGCAGCAGCAGGTCTGCAGGACTGACGTCGGCGCTGATGGAGCTCTCCAGCTGCAGGCCGTTCAGGGATTTGCTCTTGCGCTTCACTGCCTGCAGGGGGCGGTGGCGTGACAGGCCGGCCTCGTCGGGCGATACGCAGCCCCGGCTGGGGAACTTGAATCCCCCGTCCCGTCCGCCACCGGCGTATGGCTCCCGGCTGTGAGCCTTGGGGCAGCGCACAAAGGCGATGTCGATGCTGGAGTCAGAGGAGGCAGAGGAGCAATGGTCGAATAGTGAGACGTTGTGAAGGGAGTCCCCGTCTTCGTAGAGCCCCTCCAGGCTCGGGGCACCTCCGGGCAGCAGGAACTGGCCGGCAGCGTCAGCCAGGGCAGGCCCCGGAGGCTGGCGCCGGCAGGGTGGCCGCTCCACTGAGCAGCCCATCTCCTGCTCTGTCTCCGGGATGCTCTGTAGTGTGGGAGACTTGAGTCGGGGTTCCGTGTCGGGGGAAAAGAAGGGCACCAGCGAGCCCCCATCCGTGGAGTCGTAGGGCCGTGGCTCGGCCTCCCAGTCCTGCAATCGCTTGCCCTGCATCTGCTCCAGCAGCTTCTGCTTGCTCTTCTTGATCTGGTTAACATGTTGACTAGAAAAGAAATCCAAAATGAAGGGCGTTTCCAACCCGTGGTTAAACGGCCAAATGCATGGTTGGGAAACGTCTGTGGGACTCACAGTAAAGCATTGCTGGAGGTGAAAGGGGACCCCAGCTCATCACCTTGGACACCACAGTCCACCGTCTTGAAGAATTGCTTCATGGCCGACCTGCAAATCAAAGCAGCGACTGTTGGAGGAAACCATAGCGGTTGACCATCCAACTGAACCTCCAAGATACTGGCCTTTTTTCCCTAAAGGAGCACTTTACAGCCTGTCCAAAACATAAGCTCAGCGCTGAACCACCATGAAAATTTGTGAACTAAGCTGTTCACGAATGTTTCAGAAACCGGTATTACGGTGCAAAAACTGATCCAAGACGAGCTGACCAAACACAAACCTATGGGACGGGTGCATGCTGGAGCCGCTGTCTACCGGCCCTGACCCAGACCTCACCTCTTTAGCTCCTTCCGATTCTGCAGCAGTAGCTCCTCGTTGTGCTGGAGCAAGTGACCGTACTGTCCGGTGAAGGCCCTGAAGTGCTGGATGCAGACCAGCAGCAGGTAATAATCGGGGTGCTCGGCATCCGTCTGCTTCAGCAAGTTCTGCAGGGAGGAAGGGAGCGTTGTTTCCTTCTCTGCCGTGTAAACGCTTACGGAGAACATGAGCTGCGCGCTCTGCCTGTTCGGCTAACCTGTAGGAGGAGCAGGTACTCTGGAATGCGCTGCACTGGTTGGAGGAGCAGTGTGTGGATGGGAGGGCCATTCTCATCCCCAATGATGTCACCCTAATCACAGGGGGTGAACGTTTGTGAGCCCTTTGTTATTAACAACTGTGATGATCAAGATGCATTTGAAATTAATATTATTAGAACAAGAACAGCCAATCTGAAAGACCTGAACTAATTGATATGCATAACGAACGGCCTGGCAGATCCCAGCGGATCCTCACGTCATGTGCTCCTCAACCAGCCATCTGTGAAATTATCTTAAAGCGTTGCTAACAGATAACTCTATGGCAAGTAAAAACAATGTAAGGGAACACATTCAAGGCTGTCCGTGTTCCTTCGACCCACTCACTGACAGACGTTACCTCGAACAAGCCCGCGGCATGAAGAGACGTGGTGCTGTACATGTTCACCGCGGACAGACACTCTGGGAGTTCCTTCAGGTACGCCACGTAGTAGTCAAGAAAATCGCTCTGCAGAACGATTTCAAAAAACAAAAATATTTATACTGGCTGTTGGTTAAGCAAGGCTGCACAGAATAACGGATCTTATATTGTGAGTGTATCTATGTGAGTACGTGTTGACCTAAGGACGTGAAGAATCTGTCTGTCTTTTTGTTTGGGAGGGGGCTGCGCTTTCAATTGGCAAACTCGGGAGGCTGTCTATTTACTGGACACGGGGGTAAACGGAGCTTCTGAATGTACACTCCTGCTGTCTGTGGCCACTGCTGTGGTACCTCTTTACTGGTCAGCCTCATGAACACATCCCCCATGATGCCTTGCCACTGGCATTTAAGCACACGCTCCTGCAGGACGTGCAACAGCTCCAGGTGTTGCTGGATGAGAAAGCGCAGGGAACTGGGGAAGGGCCTGCAGGAACAGGAGGGGAGAGAGGAACATAAGCTCACATAAAACATTTTTTTAAAAGATCACATAGGTGTGGATCCCTTGTGGACACAACGGGTAGTGGAGAAACTGCTGACATCCTGCAGTCAGGGAGGAGCCCGAGCTTGTGGGTGTTTGTCATTGGCTAATGGTCATCACAGGCATAGCTCAGCTTTTCCAATCCACGCATATCACATGCTTCTAATATGCATCTCCCGGGCAAAATGAGGCAGACGATTGCAGACGACAAAAAAAAACAAGAACGTGCAACTCGAGGACAGGGAGGAGAAAGAAGCGCTTTGGCAGCGGCAAACTCGTAACCTAGACTACGCTGATAAACATCTCCACTGCCTGAATCGCCAGCCCTGTGATTTTAACGAGGTTTTCCGGGAATTTAATCAATGGTACAAGGTGACCTCGGTGTGTAGAATGTACATGCACCATGTGGCACATAGAATGACAATAAAATTATGTTGTTTATGGTCGAACTGTGCCATCTCTGTATACAGTTTCTCCTAATGTGTAACATTAATGACCAGGGTTGTTTTTTAAACCAAGTTCTAAGTCCTGTGGTTGAAAAGAAACTGATGGAACTGCTTGTTTTTGGGGCTTTGGTTTTGACACGATGTCCATAACCGCTAGGTCCTCATGGCGAGGCGTTATCTAATAGATTCATTTCCTGCCCTGGCCTTCTCCGATGTAATTGGATTTGGGCCCTTTTGTTGAGTTCTATTTTAGTGGAAGTTTATACGAGTCAAGTTTTTGATAAAGAGGACAGACTTCATCGAAGATAACAAAACAAAGTTTGTCTTCAGTCTCTCAGGTTGCACGCTGAGTCAAAAGCCTGGACGTTATAATGGACCTAACCGTCAGGAGATATGACTAATCTGAGTGGAACAAACAACGGGCAACTACACAATGATAACCTGGTTTGTCTAACCACTCGATACCTGTCCCCATCGTCTCTAGTGTGAAATCGCATCAGGAGATATAACGGCGACGTGTTAAGACCAGAAGCTTCACCTTTTGTCTTTGACGTATATGGCCTCCGAGCCGTTGAAGGTGATGTTGGCCTTGAGCAGGAGGGACAGGTAGGAGACATACACCCTCTCCGATTCCAGCAGTTCCAGGGCAGCAGTCTGCCTCTTGTCTTCGCACAAACACGGTCGCCATCAGGGTGACAGACGCTCGTAAGAAAGGTACATTTTCACTGTGGTGTGTTACTCGTAAGACTCTTCGTATGTAACAGAGACCCATCAGGAATAAATGTTAATGTGAAGAGGTAGTTAAACGTTTGGGGCATATCCACACCGTCCGATGTGCTCTGATTGGGCAAAGTAATGAAGTGTGCCAAAGCCGCGATGCCCTAAACACACCGGGGGAGCCACTTCCTGTTTTCCCTCCCATAACCACAGGGGTCACTCACCACTCTCCTGGGGGACGTGTCCCTCCGCGCTGTCCCTGCGCTCCCGCCACACGGGTGATTTGGACGGGCTCTGCTGTTGCTGCAGACAACCAGACTCCTGTTCCAAACTGGCGGTAGCTGAGGCATGTTCGACCGCGCGCGCACAGGAACAGGAATCGGAATAAGAGAAAGTCAACAGCTGCACCCTCAGATACTTCTGACACAGAAACGTCTGACAGCCGTCCACAGAGAAGCAGCCCATCCTTGGGCCTTCTACCCGGTGATGGTCACAATTTCGTTTTGGAACATGAAACCACAACTGGGAAATATATACAGGAGGCGTCAATGAGCTTGTGCTCAATGGACACTCCAGCACACAGGAGGAAAAGAGATGTGTTTTTTTGGCAGCCCTCTAGATTTTCTGGAGGCCATACACATCTTACGTAAGTTACCGCAAAATGGCCAACCAACTGTATTGCCGACAGCAGTTTGTTGCTTTCCACAATAAATTGTGGTTCAGCCTCGTGCAAATGACTCGATAGAAACAGGACTTTACTTTGTATGGACGACGTGCTTCTCTGGGGTGAGCTGTTTGGGAGGCTGGCAAAGTAGTGCCGGATGATGCTGAGTTCAGGTTGACCGAGTTGACCCCTGTGGAAGTCCGCCAGAGGCTCATCCTTAGACCCTTTCCTGTGAAGAGAAGGAGCAGAAAACCGGCATTGGAGCCCAGTCTGAAGGTGGGCTGGTTAGAGGGCAGCAGAACCGAGAAAGGGCGAAGCGACGGGGTCTCTTTAACTACCTCTGCCGAACCGAGAGTAGTTCTCTGCCAACCTCCGTCTGGACGAGCTCCAGGCCCCGTTGCATCTCTTTGTGTCTGCCGTTGGTCTCCTTGATTTGGCACAGCGCTGCGCTCAGGTCCTCCTATTTGTGACCACAAGACACAGCAAGGTGGTGCAGCTTACAACCCAGTGCCAGCATTTCCTCACACAAAGCTACGACTGCTAAGGAGCACTGCAAAATCAGAAGGCTAAAGGTGATGAAAGGCACGCACGAGCATGCCTGTCTTTTTTTAACATTAAAGCCACTACTTGAATGTAACAATAACGAGGATTTATACGGTCAGTAACGCACTACATGTTGATACCTTTTTTTGTGTGTATGTTTGTCTATTCAGGAAACGGTACCTTGAAGGTGTTGAGGGAGTTTTTTATGCCCAGTATCTTTTCATCCATGTTGTTTTGGTAGGCCCGTATCCTCTCCTCAAGGGTGCCCTCAGCCTGCTTGAGAGCAGCCAAATCTTGCAATGCCCCCATCAAGCCAGCTTTCAGCTCCACAGTCATGGCTTGCAGCTGTCCACCGGGGTCAGGGAGAGAGGAGAGCATAAGGCAAATTACATGGAAGAGTGAAGGGCGGGGCATTTGTACAGAAACGGGGTATAGTGAAACGAGGGAGGGTGTAAGTGCAGTCTTTTTTCTGCCATGCAGCAGTGGGGCTGCTTCATGGACGCCTCCAGCATCTGCCCGTCATACATGGGTCACGCATGTCACGCATGGTACGCATGGTACGGGGGAATAATGCCGTTAGAGAGCGGGAGGTTCAGGGATCATTTTGGCAGAGGAATCATTCCTAAACACTCAGCGTTTCACAGGGTCACGCTGTTTTCATTATTTTTTTTATTGTTGTTTTCAGTCTTTTTGTGATTTTTCCAATGCAGGAGGACCGCATGGATTTCTCCCCAGCTCCTTTTTGCCAAGTTTATGTTCTGAAGCAGGATGATTAAATTTAGAGCGAGGAGATAAGTGAATCAGCGCGTGTTGAAAGGGTCCGATTCATCTCCTGTCCTCCACCAGACTGCGCGGTCATGTGAATGCAATCTCGCGGCATTGGCTGCAGGTCGCCCTTGGAGAAGTGTCCCGCTTAAAAGCGCCACATCACCCTTACCATCACCACGCACACACACACACCCGCACCCACAAACACAGGAAGAGACTGACCACCCGCACCCACACACACACAGGAAGAGACTGACCACCCGCACCCACACTCACACACACAGGAAGAGACTGACCACCCGCACCCACACACACACAGGAAGAGACTGACCACCTGCACCCGCACCCACACCCACACACACAGGAAGAGACTGACCACCCGCACCCACACCCACACACACACACACACACACACAGGAAGAGACTGACCACCCACACCCACACACACACAGGAAGAGACTGACCACCCGCACCCACACAGACAGGAAGAGACTGACCACTCCCCCACACCCACACACACACAGGAAGAGACTGATCACCCACACCTGCACACACACACACACACACACACACACACACACACACGCACACAGGAAGAGACTGACCACCCACACCCACCCGCACCAACACAGACAGGAAGAGACTGACCACTCCCCCACACCCACACACACACAGGAAGAGACTGACCACCCGCACCCACACACACACACACAGGAAGAGACTGACCACCTGCATCCACACACACACACACACAGGAAGAGACTGACCACCCGCACCAACACAGACAGGAAGAGACTGACCATTCCCCCACACCCACACACACACAGGAAGAGACTGACCACCCGCACAGAGGAAGAGACTGACCACTTTGAGACTGACCACCCACACACACGCACAGGAAGAGACTGACCACCCGCACCCACACACACAGGAAGAGACTGACCACTTTAAGACTGACCACCCACACACACACACAGGAAGAGACTGACCACCCGCACCCACACACACACACAGGAAGAGACTGACCACACACACACAGGAAGAGACTGACCACCTGCACCCACACATACACACACACACAGGAAGAGACTGACCGCCCGCACCCGCACACACAGGAAGAGACTGACCACCTGCACCCGCACCCACACCCACACACAAAGGAAGAGACTGATCACCCGTGACATGCGGTTCATGGTGCAGAATCTTCACGTAGGCTGTGTTAATCTACCTGAGAAATCTGCACCGTCACCTCGTCCAGGTCTTCATCCTGGTCTGAAAATGACAGAAGTCTTCAGTTACTGAGGTATTCTTCCTTGCAGTCTGAATTTTAGTGTACCTTTTGACCATGCTTAATGTTTTCGAAATTACCAAGATGAAACTTTTCATTGGCCAGCAAGCTCAAACTCTAAATCCTCAACGGGTAAGTATTTATCATTGATCGCAATAAAGTATATAGTGCATTTAGTTTGCAACAACCGAGAATAAAAATAATCTATACAGTAACCCCAGATATTCTTAAATATGTAAGGATTATAAACACAAATACGACATATTCATTATATAAAAAGAATGTAATCGGAAGATTTCCCATTACAACGAGTTATATTTTATCCACCTGCCAGCAGTATACGGAAAGGTCATTTTTTTATACCTAGTTTTACGCAATAGTACTGCATGTTTAATTTATTTCCTCCTTGACAACGCCAAAGCCCACCAAAAACTACTTATTTTACTTAAAAGTATCAACATCAAATCTCTATGATGCAAATAATGAAATAATGAAATAAAAATAATAAACGTTTTTTTTTTCCATCGACAAAGAATGACACGGGAAAAAATTGCATTTCCTTAACCAGACCCATTAGTTAACACTTAAGACGATAAAAGTAGCTGCAACGCCATTTCCTATCAAAACAGTTACGCATTCCAGATGTTTAAGAAGTGTCCTGGCACTATATATCTATATGTAAATGGTCAAGAGGCTTTTGAAGATCCCTAAGTTTTAAACAAGGCAGCCTCTGAATTTAAGGTTACAGGACACAGGTCAGGACAACAAGCAAACTTTAGCTTAACATTTATAACGAGGTGAAGTTAGAACACAGCGAACCGTCAGCTTACACAAATCACTACCTTCAGGTTTGCCGTTTTCCATGGTACCCCCGTGCGAACCTCCCGGGGTCGTTCTCCTTGTGTAACTTTTCGTTCGGACAGCGCTTGCCGCGTCGCTTTTGGGTGTTCTGCGAACAGCCTCGCCGAACCCTTCTGACTTCACCTTGTGAGTCCGATGATGTCGCGCACAAACAGAGCCCTTGTTGTGCGGTAAGTGGAGGAGCTGGGTGGAGAGGTCGAGAGCGCAACCGTTAAGGCTCTTCTTAGCACGAGGCCAACAACCAATCGGGTCATTCGACTCTGGGCAGCGGGGTTAAATTACGTGGTGTAAACTCAAACCAGACACCTGTAACAGGTAGATTTAGCATTCGGTTTGACACGAATAATAATGATAATTTGAAAAGACAGGGCTTGTATTATAGGGGCTTACATAAATAAATCCTGAATTTTAAACAAAATCACAAAAGGACAACGTGCAACAGCATATGCCATTGCTTGCTGTATGTTTCCAGAAAGTGTATGCTAGGCAATTACGTTCACAGACTGAATTATCTCAACTGTTAGGATTACCCAGAGAGCTGTCAATAGAGATTAATTACAGTTTTTGTATGCTTGTTAACCTGTTAAATGTCCATAGTTGCCCTAAGGCCTACCACGTCTCCCTCAACTTAACTTCACTGGGGAATTAACTGGGGAATTAACCGGGGAGTTCACCCATCCGACAGCTTGTCAGATATGCCTCGGGTCCGTAGCTCCTTCAGATCATTTAACACCACGCTTTTTTCCACCCCCTCTCTGAATTAATCGGGACACTGGCCGAATTCAGTGGCAGCTGTGAGTGCCCTAACACTGGATGAATCCTGAATCGTGTTCCTCGCTGACAAACATCTTAGGAGGTCCCCTGATAAAATGAACGGGCGCTGAATGAGAAAAAATAGGTTGGCCTTGAAGTGTTACAGCATTGAACCTTATTAAACCCTATAGTCTTAAGTAGTTATATTTATTTGTTTCGCAACCACGAAATTGCTCTCTGATGATGATTTGTGTACATAAGGTAGATAGAAAATAAATGGTCCAATATATCAAACTAATAGCCTTCTAATTATATTCCATTTATATCTGGTTTAAACAAAGTGAAGATCATTAATCAAGCCCATTGACGAGTGTTCATTACTCAAAATATGACTTTGAATGGAAGCAAGGGTGTTAGCTAAAATACGACTTAAGAAATCTTTGTTTCCGTCCATATAGTTTGTCTCCTATGTGAATGCAGTTAACTGTGATCTTCTCTTCCTTTGCTGGAAATCTGCCCAGAAAACAGGAAGCTATCTTATGCTGCCACTTACGTAATTTATGCCTTATTTACCCATGTCACAAGTTTGAGCCTTGTGCCCATGCAGTAGCAGTGGAGAGTCAGGAATGAAATGCTGGTTCAGGCAAGAACAAGAGATTTGTGTTCCTCTGAAGGTCACACTATTCCCACAAATCAAGGCGGCTCCACGGACAATGCGTTCGATTCTTGTGGGTGCTCACGGGCCTTCCTGTTTGCTTCATGGACCTTGATTATCCTAGGTATAGGGGTGTTCGTTCCTATATGGGGACGTGGGGACAGTATCTCAGCATTCAGCACATGTGGGCTCCACTTGAGACTGTACACCAAGAGAGGAAGGCCAACTTCACCAAACGAGGAGACAGCTCTTACTCATGTCACTGACGGCATTCAGGGACCAAGTTTTTTTGCACCTCCACTTTCAAAAGAAGGGGTTGTGGGAGATGTATCTGGGATTATATAAGAAACTGCTGTCCGCAGACTGTAATTGCTCTGTTTTATAAAGTGACACCAGTAAACACAAAGTTCCAATTTCAATTTATTTGTTTCTCATTCTCAAATATGGTGAGTGTGTTTGTTTGAGGAGCAGTACAACAGTGGCCCAAGGAGGTCAGGCGGAACTCTCAGGGGAGAGAGAGACACATGCTACTAAAGCAAGGGGTCACGAGCCAAGACAACCATGCCGTCAACAACCGGCCATCGCTCCACAGCCTAATGTCTGTATCAAGAGACAGTTGGTTAGCTTGTGCTACTTCTGGCTTTACTAGAAATATCACTGCTGCAAATAATAATGGCCTGCAGGAAGAATATCTCTTGCTTTGAGTCAGAAATGCATTGGGGGGCATGAGAAATAAAAATATCAAAAATGTACACATTTTGTTATTTACATATTGAGCTTCAATTTTAAGCCAGGCGCTACTTTGTTGTGGAACTTCCCTGTCCATACAAGTCCTCTGGTGTCAGTGAATTCCCCTTCACCTTCCAATCTAAACAAAAGACAGAAACATAATTATTATCTTATTATCATGTCTTATGTTTCAGTGGTAATGCCCAATGTGTTGATAAATAAACTGTGTTAATCAGTATAATATAAGACATACATAATACGACATTATATAATACGAATATACATTTACATATCTCACTTATTTTCACTGAAGCTCCCGACGTATACGGCCCCATCCTTAAAAGTGTACGTCCCCTGGCCGTGAAACATGTTGTCTTTAAATGTCCCTTCATAGACAGCCCCGGAAGGATGCTCCAGCTTCCCCTCGCCATTCATCTGCAAGTCCACAGCCGCACAAAGACCCCAGAGTACACAGAGGACCTTTATTTATGATTCCCTGTACAGACGCGCCATGAGCAATGAACCCAATAAAACATTTGGATTGTACCTTGTCATCAAGCCACTCTCCTGTGTAGATGACCCCACTGGCTGAGATGTGTTGACCCTTGCCATTCCTCATCAGCACTCCCTCAGTGGATTTACTGCAATCCCCAACTACATACGACAGATCAAGACTTACGAATACTTAATACCTATTGATAATAATAATAATAATAATAATAATAATAATAATAACTTTATTTGTACAGCACCTGCCATGCAGAATAGCTCAAAGTGCCTAACAATAAACAGAAGTAAGATTTATACAATAAACGGCATTGAATAGATTAAAAAAAAAAAACAGAAAATAAGCACCTAGATACTTAACATTAAGGGCTTGTGCCTATAGGAAGTTTCAGTATAATTGTTATACAAAAACTGCTAAGTCTGTGTCGCCCCTATAGAAAACACATTGTTACAAACTGGCCTTTTCTTAATGTATAAGCTCTTGTTTTTACTGTCATATTTGGTTAATCAGGACCAGGTTTGAGAACCACCGGTTTAGACTGTTGCACACCTGTGTATGACACTAGCGGTCGTTATGTGAAGTTAAACACAAGATTCATACTGATAGTGAAATCAGTTTGATAGTTCTCATTAAAATCTGCCATAAATACTTACGTAACAAAATATGTTGTCACAGATGTGTTTCATGAAGCGCTCACAACTAAACAACAACTAAATCACACAATACATATACGATTTATTTAATCGTATATTACTTTTACTACAAATAATTAAAAAAAACTTTTATTATCATAAGTAACAAAAACACATATTCAACAACAGCCTCTACAATAGTTCAAAACTCATTTAGAACACATATTCAGGTCTGGGAAACACTGTCCTAGAAAGACGGCATGTCAAAAGGGGCAGAGCCCGAGTTCTAAATATATTCATCCTCTTACTACCTTTAAATCCTATCGTTGTTTTTCTAACAAGTTACCGTAACATTATCAATGTATTTAAATACATAATGTCATTATTAGCATACATAATAAATAAACTTACCGTATCTGTCACCATTAGGAAAAATGTAGGATATCTTTAAAATACCTGGGAGAAAAAAACTCAGGCTACATTAAAGTTACCAAGGTGTTGTCTTATAACACATACAGTTTTCGTGCAGTTTCGTGGTGTTCTGAATTACCTATAGTTTCAACATTCTGCTCTATCTTTTTCTTCTCTGAAAAATGTTATAAAAAATGTATATGTTATAATGTTATAAAAAATGTTATTATTAAAAATGTTATTTAAAAAGTTATCATTAATTAATTTAATTAATTTGTGTTAATGGTTTTCAAACTTTTCGTGAGTATATCTAAACTTAAGTAGTTCGCTTCATACCTGACATTTTACTTCAGCTTCTACTTGCAAGCTAACCTTACTTCCGACGTAATCATATGCATAGACGGCTCAAAGCTCATATGTATTTTGCTTATTGCTAGTTTCCGTATAATATAAATACTTTCATATATTTTAACTGACACATTCATCACCATAACAACAATAATACAACAAAACTAACCGGAATTAAAACCTTTGACACCGTGACGGCAGCCAATGAAATAGTTGCCGATTTGCCGGTGAACAGAATGAGCTTCTAAGGTTAGAATTTTCTGTTTATTTGAAATAATCGCCTGCTGTATTCTGCTGTTATCGATAGTTTAATAGTTAGTACTTCTTTTTCTTTTCTTTTTTACAAATTACACCAATTAAATCACCAGTCTGTTTTACTTTCCATATGTTTTATCATTAATAGAAGGCTTACTGCATCTAGCAAGCGCACTAGCTAACTAGCCGATGTAACCATCCGACTTACACGCTAGTTAACTAACATAAGCCAAACGATGGATGTCCATATATATTATCTTGTGAACATAATAAACATAATGCGTATTATGACATTTACCAGGACATTAGGAATAAATAGCTTAGGGTGAGCTTTGTTGATGTGTCAGGGATGTCAGTCAGTGATCAAACGAAAGTGAGCACCACCGACGTGACATGAAAATGTAGTAAGCCTGCCTTGCGGAGCTCTTTTAGAGTTGACTTCTATTTAATTATTTCAAATGCGTACAGCGGTAGTTAGTCATTTTAAGCGTAACTGTAGTTAGTTTGGGTTTTTTGTATTGTATTAGGAATGCCGGTGAACGTAAGGTTTTAGTCTGTCGAAGTAAAATAAGATAATATGGAAATTACAGTGTTTTTTTTTCATAATGTAAAGGCATCAGGGCATTCTTTATTGACAATATTTTGAACGTTTAGAGTTTAAATATATGTCATTCTATTCCTAGTCTGCAGTCTAATAAAACAATATTACTCCGATGCTCTTATGACTTTTAGGTTGTTGTCACAATCGATTAATGGGATTTCATATTAAA
This sequence comes from Hiodon alosoides, assembly GCA_025775065.1. NCBI lineage: Eukaryota > Metazoa > Chordata > Actinopteri > Hiodontiformes > Hiodontidae > Hiodon > Hiodon alosoides. The sequence continues at coordinate 20,819 of JAOYSI010013152.1, read as the reverse complement.
TGTAGGTGTTTGAGTGATAGACCCTTTATTGTATACAGTATTCAACATGGATAGTACAAAAAATAGAAAACGCCTTAACCCAGGTTGCAGGAAATTCGCACATTTCCAGCAGTTCCGTTTTCATGTTCGGGTTATCATGTTCGAGTCTCGTCGGAAGAACTAAAAAGGTGCAAGCTTGGTGACTTTATGGTTTAGTCGGTGCCTCAATGATAAACCATTGGCAGTTGCTAGTGTGTCGATAGACTGTATCGATGGTGACGTCAGTGTGATAGGATGCTGTAATTCTATGTGCTTGTAACACAGTAAAATAACTATGTCGCTGTAATTTCTGAGTTTATTTTATTTTTTTAAGGAAGAAGGCAGGGATGAGTGGGAGAAGAAGGGCAAAGCCCAACCGGGGAGGAGGACGTTTCAACAAGCCCAGAGGAGGTGGAGGAGGAGGAGGTGGTGGAGGGGGAGGCAGGAAGGGAGCCAGCAGCGGATGGGATTGCGATGATGACTTCAGTCTTGATCTTGAGACCCCCTATCGATCTAGCAGGTAGGTTGAAAAATATGCATTAAGGGTGGGGTTGAGCATGCCAAGAGAACTGAGAAACTTTCCCCCAGATACGACTTCTTTCCATGTCATACCTCATGCCTGAGTCATTGGCTCTCTTGACAGACCCTCTTCTGCCAGAGGCAGAGGAGGTGGCGGGAGAGCAGGCATTGGTGGAAGAGGTGGAGGAGGTGGCGGGCGTGTGGGCATTGGGGGACGAGGAGGAGGAGGAGGAGGAGGAGCAAGCGGCGGGAGAGCAGGCAGTGGTGGAAGAGGAAGAGGAGGCGGAGGGAGCAGTGGAAGGGGGAGGGGCAGTTTGCCAAAGTCCTTCCGGAACGAGCGGCCCAGGCCAAGGCGGGACGAGGATGACGACGCCAGGCCAAGGCCCAGGGTGGACCTCTCCCAGATGCCTCTGCAGCGGATTCACATGACCTCAGAAAACCAGACGCTGGTGAAGGAGCTGCTGCGGGAGCTGCAGACTCAGGATTTTGAGGATCCCAATGATAGGTGAGTTTCCTCTGGGTAAGGAATGCCGCCAGGTGGCTCAGCACACAACGTGGTGCTCCTGGGAAAGAGCCCTTTCTCTTCCTCTCTTGTTGTGTTTCTTCTTTGACATGCTTCCTGGATAGTTGGAGAAAGCAGCATGTTTGACAGACTGATTTACACTGCCTGTTCTTCCTCAGATCAGACCTGGAGGAAGAGGAGGAGGTGGAGGAAGAGTATGACGAGCTAGATTTTCGCGATGAAGGCCAGTTTTGGGAAACCCGCGATGATCCGGTGGAGTTTCCTGAACGCTCTGTGTGCGAACCCAACACCGAGGAGGAGCGCCCCTCCCCGGAACCTGTGGTCTCTCTGTTCGCAGTGGGAAAACTGTGCAGGTATGATCACAAGGCCTCCCGTCCGCCACTTTGGAAGGAACCTTTGCATGGAACTACCTTCAACAGTACACGCACTTGGCATTTGATTCATCTCCTGTCCCTGTAAGAAGGAAAAGCTAAACTTAGAATATCCTAATGTTGTTGTTGTCAGAATTTTTTTATAATGTTATGTACTGATGTTGTAGGTACGGCTTTGACCGGGAACGCAGCAGACAGTTATTGGAGGCTGGGACAGGTGAAGTGGGGTCTACCTTGGAGCACCTGCTGGTACAGGTCTTTGCAGACAGGTACGGACAGCAGGCGGTGGCCCCAAAGGGACTGCAGGGGATCCCCATGGATGAGTGCCTGGCGCAGAGGCAGGAAGAGGCCCTTGCCCTGACGGCCATTTACGGGGAGAAGTTCACAGAGCGCATCGCCAACAGCGTGTGGACGGTCTCCCTGGACCTTCAGTTCCTCTCTGGAGCGCCCAACGGTCACCTGGACAGGGCCGCTCAGAAACCGGGCCAGGTCTTGCTCAGAGACGTCTGCAAGTTCTACCTGAAGGGGGCGGGGTGTCGCTTTGGCGACAAGTGTAAATTCAAGCACCAGCTGCCCACTGAACTGCAGGGTCCCCCGCCGTCGGGAGGGCCGAGCCTGCCGGGGTTCAGCAGTTACTCCCCCCCCGTGTATGAGCTCGAGGTCCGCTTCCCCAAGGGCAACCGATACCCCTTCCAGGCACCGGTGGTGGCCTTCAGCACCAACGACGAGAGGCTGGGGGCCCCGGGCCGACTACATGTGACGGAGTACCTCTTCGGTGAGGCCCTTGCTGCCGCCCAGTCTGGGGATCCAGTGGTCTACACTCTGATCACCTGCTTTGAGGACGAGGGCAAGATGAAGGAGCTGCTGGCAACCAGCCACCACAAGTACAGCTCCCCGCCGCCTGTGCTGTCCTTGCCTTCCGTCGCCCCCGTGAGGAACAGGAGTGCCAAGAGTGAGGCGGCGTCTCTCCAGCCCAGTGCCAAAACCAGCGTCAGCCACAACACGCGTGCCCAAGGTTTGTTTGTAGGCTGTTGTGGGAGAAGAAAGATACTGCTCTTCTGTATTGATTATACCGTTAGACCAGAGGCTCTCAGTCTTGGTCCTGGAGGCCCACTGTGTGTGCAGGTTTTCATTCCAGCCAAGTAATTAAGCATTTAAACCAAATAATCACTGGCCAAATTGAGCTTATTTAGTCTCTCCTCCCAGAAGGAAGATGAAAGCTATTGACGAGAGATGGATAACTTCCTGGACAATGGTCGTCCTGGACCAGGACCGAGAACCTGTGCATTAGACTGTAGAAAACCCATATTTAAATCCGCTGCAGCCCTGTATCTGCAGAGATGATGGTCATTGAGGGTCTTTGTATCGGGGTGCATGTTGCAGTAAAAGAGCCTGTGGAAGAGGAAGAGGAGCCGGAGGAGGAGGAAGAGGAGGAGCCACAGGAGGCCGTGCCCGTGGAGACCGAAAGCTACGTCCACCTGAGGAAGAAGACTGCAAAGAGGTACGAGGCAAGGACAGAGGGGCTGCAGCAAGACAACGCCAAGCTGTGCCGAGAATTCAGGAGCAAACAGGTGAGACCTCTGCAAAAGTGTGGCTTTGCACCGACGGGATCGCAGCACGAACGTGGTACTTCAGTTGTTCCATTTAACTACATATCGTGTTTAGTCATGACATACATCGATTTATTTCGGATTTTACTTACTTGACAAATGAGTAAAAAGCGTTCGTGGCAGTGTTGAGACTTTCTTTGTTGTTGAGCTCCCCCTCCTGGTGCAGATGTGTAATTTCAATACTCCTCTCATTGATCAGGTGAATGTGGATGTGATGATTAGACAATTGTTGTTATACTTTCCATTCCATTTTTTTCTCATTGGAATTTTTTTTTGTCAAGCACTCAACTGTAATATTTCATTTCATGTTGCTTTCATGTTTAAGTTAATTGTAGTGTGATCCTTCCTTTAACCCTAAAAATACTGAAATTCTGCTCAGTCTTCCAGACGATTTAATTCGATGCTCCAGCAACGGCAGAAACTCCCGGCCTGGCAGGAGAGGGAGAACATTCTAGATATTCTGAACGAGTGCCAAGTGTTGGTCGTGAGTGGAATGACAGGGTGAGAGAGAGTCGCCTACCTGTCAGAATCATGTCCTATTTCTCTTTGTGAAGTGTCTCATTTTGAAGAGAGATTCTTCCCGTTCATTCCTACCTCCTTTGCCCCGGCCCTCCACAGGTGTGGCAAAACCACCCAGATACCTCAGTTTATCCTTGATGCCTCTTTGCGGGGCCCGCCGGGTCGGGTGGCCAACATCGTCTGCACCCAGCCACGGCGCATCTCTGCCATATCTGTGGCCCAGAGGGTGGCCCAGGAGCGTGCAGAACGGCTCGGCAACTCTGTGGGCTACCAGATCCGCCTGGAGACTGTCAGGGTCAGTGGAACTACAACATCCAGCATGCACCCTGTCCGACTCACTCGCTCCTAATGGCCTGAGACCTGGAGCAGTAAGTCTAGGCACATTGTACAACATTAACATACAGAACCGGAGGTACTTTCTCTAAAATAAACCTGCCACATCAATTTTCAAAGGGTATAGACATTACTACGGTAAATACCTAGTGTCTAAAACCAGTTATTTATTTTTTACACTCCATTGTACACCCTTTATATGCCTATGTGTTCATTTGTGTGTCTGACAGCCTTAACGTATGCAACTCAACCCCGAGCACAGCACAGTACTTAATAGTTCACCTCTATCTCCTCTAAAGGGCATATTCTTTTTGGTAATGCTAAAAAATATTTGAAAATCACCGAGCTGATGTTGTGTGACCTTTGACCACTCCCCTTCTCACCAGTCGTCGGCCACCCGGCTGCTTTATTGCACCACTGGGGTACTGCTGCGTACGCTGGAGGGAGAGCCCGAACTGCGGGGCGTCACCCACATCATTGTGGACGAGGTCCACGAGCGCACCGAGGAGAGGTGAACCCCCACCCCACCACAGAATGCGAATGAAATGCTGGCCCTCTAGCAAACATACAGAAATCTGCCGCAGGATAGACCGTAAGGGTGGGTTGTGGGAATCTTAACGCGGAAGTCCTCGACGGTTTGATGAGTATATAATACGGCTACGCAACCCAGGTTGTGTGAGGATCTCGGCCTTCACGCGTCGTACGTTTGTCCTTCAGTGACTTCCTGCTCCTGGTGCTGAAGGACCTGATGGCCCAGAGACCCGACCTGAAGATCATCCTGATGAGCGCCACGCTCAACGCCGAGCTCTTCTCACAGTACTTCCAGCGCTGCCCCACAATCCACATACCAGGTTAGCGGTCGCGCTTCGCCTCATCACGCGCCGTGGGGCCTGCTGGGGAAAAGCGTGCATATTGATAAATAAAAGGCCTGGTGTAACCGTACTAAAAAAGCTGATCAATTTTGATCCCGGTTTACAGGCCGCACATATCCTGTTGACCAGTTTTTCCTTGAGGACGCCATCGCCAAAACTAAGTAGAGTATTTCCATTTTTCCAAGCTTCGATCCAAATCTCAGATGGAGATTTATTTTAGTCAATTCATTTAGTATTGGTTCTTTTTTGGTATTGGTTCTGAACATTTGAAAAGCTTCCGCGTAAAATGTTCAGGTGTTAGCGAGGCTAGCCAATGTGGCACAATTGGGCTCACCTGCGGGCTCTCTCTCTTTCTCCCTCTCCTCCATACGCAGGTATGTGATCGAGGACGGCAGTCCATATGCGCGCTCAGGGAAGCAGGGAGCCGGGCCAGGCAGAGGGGGTGGCGGCGGCCGAAACCCGGTGGACCAGCTGGGGGACGACATGTGGTCCTTCATGTCCCTCCAGAAGCAGGACTTTGTGAAGGACTCCGTCCCTGACCAGCAGCTCTCCCTGCAGGAGCTCTCCATCAGATACAAAGGTGAAGCCTCCTGAGATCGCGGCTCTTTATAGTATCCCTGCTGGCTTGGCTTGGTTCGTCCGCTTTAGAAAACGTTTTTGTGTTGATAGAATTGTGTTTATAGGACGACCAATTAAGTTTTTGATACGAAATCAACTAACAGCGTCAGGGCATCAGTGCAGTGCAGCGATAAGAGAATTTATATTGGCGGCAGATAGTTGTGGGCTGAAAAGCCAATTGGGATAATACCACTACGCCCTTGAGGAAAGGTTCTTAACCTCAAGTTCTTCAGTAGTCCTTTATCTGCATAAATGAATATTAAAAATTGTGATGAAAAAAGTGATGTACTGAAATATATTGTTAAATATAGAAGTGAAGAAGTCTGTGCTGAAGACGATTGCTGGTATGGACCTGGACAAGATCAACATGGATCTGGTGGAGAGTGTACTGGAATGGATAGTGGATGGAGACCATGACTACCCACCAGGTGACATTGCACTCAGATATGTGAATGTTGACTACACGTTAGTCACGAAGTGATTCAAGTTCCATTTATTTGTTAAGAATTGATATTTCATTTTTTACTCTCAAATCTGAATAGATTCATTTTTGTCCTGAATAAATTCCGTTTTTTATCTGTAAAACTGGATGCCTGGGTTGGTGTGGGGAATCGAATGTGAACTTTACCCCACTCCAGGTGCGGTCCTTGTGTTCATGCCGGGGCTGGCCGAGATCAAGATGCTGTATGAGCAGCTTCAGTCCAACAGACTGTTCAACAACCGGAGGAACAAGAGGTGTGTGGCGGAGCTGTGAGAGCGGCCCACCGGGGTTGAATTCTAGCGTTGGGCATTACATGGCTCTCCACAGTGAATGGCCACCACAGATCTCCACAGTAAATGGCCACCACAGATCTCCACAGTAAATGGCCACCACAGATCTCTACAGTAAATGGAAACCACGCTTTGTAAACGGGTCAATTTTAGATCTCCCTTTTAGTTCTTCAACACATGTATAAAGCATATTTACACTGTTTTGTGGAATCGTTTACATTGAAAACTTCTTTCCACAAAAGAGGGCATCACACAATGTCAGATTTTCTAACCCTGGCTGGGTGAAGAATCTGGACGGCCTGTGCTGAGTGGAGTGTTTGATGGTTGTTTTTTTTTGACAGGTGCGTGGTGTACCCCCTCCACTCCTCACTGTCGAACGAGGAACAACAGGCCGTGTTCAGCCGCCCTCCCGAGGGCGTCACCAAGATCATCATCTCCACCAACATCGCCGAGACTTCCGTCACCATTGACGACGTGGTGTACGTGGTGGACTCGGGAAAGATGAAAGAGAAGAGGTCAGGGGTCTGCCAATCCACGCCCCACCCCGCAACCTCCCTCCCACCCCTATCATTGTGCACGGCGTCTGACTGTACCCAATACACCCCCCTCCCCCCGCCCGCAGGTATGACGCCAGCAAGAGCATGGAGAGTCTGGAGGACTCGTGGGTGTCCCGAGCCAACGCTCTGCAGAGGAGAGGCCGGGCTGGGCGCGTGGCTTCCGGGGTCTGCTTCCACCTCTTCACCAGCCACTGCTTCCGGCACCAGCTGACCGAGCAGCAGCTGCCCGAGATACAGAGAGTCCCGCTGGAGCAGCTCTGTCTCAGGTGGGGACCCTCGCACCGCGTCATCTTTTCTGCCTGAAGTCACCAAAGTGCGTTCAAAGTCACCAATCTTAGATACAGGTTCAGTTTGCATGCAGTTTTATATGAATGACAAGGCAACTGTTAGGAGGTTTTACCCACGTGCGAGTCTTCTGTCGGGAAGATCCTCCCGAGTTTACCCGCCACACGAATCAGTGTTCCCTGTCAATGCTGGAAACTGAAAAAGTTCTCTGGTGTTCATCCCCCTGCTTTTTTTCAGGATCAAAATCCTGGACTTGTTCGCAGAGCGCCCCCTGGAGTCTGTGTTCTCCCGCCTGATCGAGCCCCCCTCACTGGAAAGCGTGGACGCCGCAAAACAGCGGCTGCAGGACCTGGGCGCCCTGACGCCCGATGAGAAGCTCACCCCCCTGGGCTACCACCTGGCCTGCCTGCCCGTCGATGTGCGCATAGGCAAGCTCATGCTATTCGGGGCCATCTTCCGGTGCCTGGACCCGGCCCTCACCATCGCCGCCAGCCTCGCCTTCAAGTCCCCCTTCGTGAGTCCGTGTCCCACAGCAATGCTGTAACTCAAAGGTCCAGAGGGGATTTCAGATTTTACTGTACATTTATATAAATATACATTTATATTTTACTTTATGTATTTATATAAGTTTTCATCTTGGTCATACTTGGCAACCAAGGCAAAATATATAATTAAGGGAATATATATAAATAATATTCAAAATTAATTTATTTTCGTGTTATCTGGTGTAACCATGACTGTGTTTTAAAATGCAGCATTTAAAATAAGAAGTGTAATGTGTAACGTATTCTGGAGCGAGGTTATTTGTTGAGGTTATGCCAATCTCTGCTAAGCTGTCCTCAGTCTGTCTCCTCTGCCTGGTCACAGGTCTCTCCATGGGACAAGAGGGAGGAGGCCAACGCGAAGAAGCTGGACTTTGCTCTGGCCAACAGCGACCATCTGGCCCTGCTGCAGGCATACAAGGTACAGCCTCCATCAGTGAAGCCCTCGGGGCAGGTTATCAAATTACGCTTTTTTCTGTCGATTTTAGTTTTCTCTCAAAAGAATAAAGGCATGTGTTTCAGACGCCGAGCACTGTTAAAAAAAACAATCGCGTGACGATTTGTGCTGGTGCGTAGCGCTCTGCGCACACACACTTCTGTGCTTTTAAATCCTAGCCTTGTGCGACGCCCATTCAGAAAGTTTTCCCTTATCTCGTTAAACAGTCATAAACTTCAACCCTGTGAGCAAAGACTAGATCAGTTCAAGGATCTAGTTTATCAGTCAATGATTTGCCAATGTAACGATTAGTTGATAAAGTCCTGTTTGGCTGTAATAAAAAAGCTAGCAGGGTTGGGAACTCCTGCTGCAAACGTACTGGTCTACCCTTATTTAAAGCTGGTATTTTAATACCAATTGCTACTAATACCGTTTATTAGTAGTATATATGCTTATTACAAAGAGTGACAGGATTTTTAACAAACTGTTCTGTTGAGTTCTGAGAGAAAGGAACTTCACCAGTATCAATTTTATATCTCATATGATAAACATAATTATATACAATAGTCACGACCGTATCAATGAGGGTTGTAAATGGATTTGCCGAAGCGTATCTGCGGTCTCACTCACCGTAGGTGGTTATGCCGAGTCCGAGGTTTGTTAAATTGAGTTAATGTTGCCTGTGGTATGTCTGGTACAGGGCTGGTGTGCTGCTGCAAAGAATGGCAACCAGGCAGGGTTCCAGTACTGCAGAGCGAACTTCCTGTCTGGACGAGGACTACAAGTGAGCCTTTTCTCATCGCATCAGACAGGGGAAATGAGACTCCTTAGGATAAGGCCGACTGCCATATGAAAGTGTAGTCAACAGAATTTGTCAAATTTGTGCGTTAAGAACAATGACACTATTATTATAAAATCGGGTGAAATGAGAGTCGTTCGGCCATTTTTCATTCACTGAAGGTTATCGGTTATCCTTTGCTTCTGTCTGTTTTTCATGCTGCCCATGTCCTTCATTACCGTGGTCATTTCTTTAGAAACATGATATTTCTGGCTAGGAGGAATCTAGGTTTGTGCAGGAATCCAGGTTCATTAGGTTTATACGTGCACGTAGCAACACATGGCCTAAGCTGAAGCCAAGAGAGAAACATGCGTATCTCATCACTTTCCTCCACAGGAGATCGCCAGTCTGAAGAGACAGTTTGCAGAACTGCTGTCGGACATTGGTTTTGTGAAGGAGGGACTGAAGGCCAGGGTTATAGAGCGAATGTGCTCAGCAGGAACAGATGGCATACTGGAAGCCACTGGATATGAGGTAGACATGGCGTATGGGCTTTTTGTATTTTAATGAAACACGGCGATCTTGAAATAAGCTTTCAACATGAAAATCTTTTTGATTAATTGAGTTGAATGAGACTCCCCATCAGTGATTAGCAGTGGGTGGCCAATCCTAGTGCTTGAGGGCTAGTTATTTCTCATTAAAAAAAGGATTTCAATTAAACGATTAAAAAGATGAGGCGGAATGGAAACCTGCAGACCCTGCGGCCCTCAGGGGCCACGATTGACCATCCCTTGTGCAAAGCCTGGAGTGAGCTCTGGCTTTGAGTGAATCCAGAGAGCTCCTCTCACCTTGTCTGTCGCCCCCTCTCCCCAGGCCAACTTGAACTCCGATAACATCAAGCTGATGTCCGCGATGCTCTGCGCCGCTCTCTATCCCAATGTGGTTCAGGTGAGCTTATGACGGGGGTCCTCTGTGCTATCCGCCAGGAGCATGGAGTATCACTTGTACAGTTTGCTGCTGGAGAAGGGTTGTGAGGCGTCATCACGTTCATGTTGGTGTCTGAAGAACAGCGGGGAGGTCCGTTTTAAGGGCTGGAATAAGTGTTGGGAGTGGGACTATGCGAGGCCCGGAGTTTGAGTACAGCTCTGTCCACCCCGCCCCAGGTGAGATCCCCCCAGGGGAAATTCAAGTTGACGAGCAAGGGAGCCGTGAAGATGCAGCCCAAGGCCGAGGAGCTACGTTTTGTAACCAAGAACGACGGCTACGTGCACGTGCACCCCTCCTCTATCAACTACACGGTGGGTCAGACTCGCTCAGCGCCCCCTTTCTGTCTGTCTGTGTTTTCACCTTTCTTTGTGCCCAGTGAAACATGCTGACCTAATGTGCTCAGAGCTGCTGGTTGTCCTGACCACTGGCATCAATTGTAGGACGGTCACCCATAGGTAGCCGGTTTTTAGTGCACTCCCTCCAGTCACTTTCTGAGTAACGGAGAGTTAACGTTGGGTAACCCTCCCAGCACTTTCTGATTTCCAGTAGCATGTCAGCCTCCTCTCCCATTATTGGTAATTAGTCCGGTTAATGGCTGAGATCACCTGCCTGCTGTATACCTGCTTTTTGAGCCCCCTTGTGTGCCGTCATAGCCATCATCCTACTGCTGATGTAGCATTTTGTTCCTCCCATGACACACGCTAGCTAGTTGCTAATGCGTGTGCTAACCAGGGAAATGGTGCATGTATTGTCCGGCAGAACAATGTAGGCTGAATTAGAAGCAGTTGCCACAGCCATACCACTCAAGATTTTAATGATTTTAATTTTCATCTTATGCTATTTTGTATTAAATGTTCAGTCATTAATTTATTAACATTATTGTAAACTATATTAAATGGTTTTATTTAACTTTTCGGCAAAGGCAGGAATTACATTGACGATGTGGGTGAATTGGCATTACATTGCTGCAGCGCGAAAGAAAGTAAGGTCTGGCGTTACCGTCTCCCTCCCCTAGGTGCGGCACTACGACAGCCCCTACCTGGTGTACCACGAGAAAGTGAAGACCAGCCGTGTGTTCATCCGCGACTGCAGCATGGTGTCCGTGTACCCGCTGGTGCTGTTCGGGGGTGGGCAGGTCAATGTCGAGCTGCACAGGGGCGAGTTTGTCGTCTCCTTGGACGACGGCTGGATCCGCTTCGCAGCGGCCTCGCACCAGGTGACCAGTGGACACTCTTGCACACCTAGAATATGGCTTTTCATTGGGGAACCTGCTTTTCTCCATTTAGAATGAGGTCTCTTGCTGTAGCAATGAGCAAATATGGTTTTAAATGTGAAAAAATGCGGTGAGTTATGATGTACGGTGTATAATGTGATATGAACAGCTTTTCTAGACTGGACCCATGGGCCAAGGCCTGGTGCTAAGCGGTTGGTCTCCATGCGCAGGTGGCTGAGTTGGTGAAGGAGCTGCGCTGGGAACTGGACCAGCTGCTGGAGGACAAGATCAAAAGCCCCAGCATGGACCTGTGCACCTGCCCCAGAGGGTCCCGCATTATCGGCATGATCGTCAACCTCATCTCCACCCAGTAGGAGGCGCTGGGTGAAGGTCACCTTGTGCCGCGTTAACGAGCATGCCCCTGGGGGTTCGCTCACCCCCGCTACCATTATCTCATTACTCCGATTTTTGGAGTGTTTTTGTTTAGGATTTTTATGTTTTGGTCACCGGAACTGCAGCGCGCACATGTTTTGGAGTGCGACTTTCTGGAATTTAAAGTGTTTGAGGAGTTCCTTGTTTCAAACCTTGCAGAACTGAGGGGATACTGCTGCAGTTTGGACAATACCTTCATGTTTCTGATGCTAAATTATGTCCCATTAAAAGTGGCTTTGGACCCTTGCTTTGTTTTCTCTTTTCAAATTTGCTGTGCCCACCGGAAACAAAACTCAAGTAGCACTTTTAAATTAATTTTTTTAGGCTGTGTGTCTTTGAACACACACGTTATTAAAAGCATTTGAGTCCACATTGGATATTCTTACTGCGGACGATTCTTAATTGTTTGATATGTACGATATTCAGACGTGAAATTAGCATGCCATTTTGTGAATATAGACATATCAGCCTTGAAGACCTATTGCTTTATGTTTAAGTATGTTTATAGGAAGTGCAAAAGAGGAAAAAACAAGACCTGACTGACTTTAAAATAGAAATCACGTAAGGGCTCATCAAATGTCTGTCTTTTGTCTTATATTACCAAAGGATATTTAATGTATCGGGTTAACAAATTTAATTGTGGTTCTGTGTAAATAAAAATCTGAGATTAAACCAAACCAGTCACCTAACATTTTTGTGTTGATTTCCCTTTGTCCCATGACCGAACACATCAAAGATATCAGATTTTTATTTTATTTTGGACAATTATCAGAATGGATTTTCCAGAACAGTAACTGAAACGTGATGTTTACAATAATAGTGAATTATGTCATGCATAGACTGTTGCTGTTATCTTGTACTTGATCAAGAATTCTTCAGTCACTGAAGAATTTTAATTTCTATTGAAGACTAGGAACTTGCGCTGAGAACAATGTCCATAAAAAGACAGTAAATTGTGATGTTACAATACCTTTATATATAAAAAAGTAAATCAATTTAAATCCATCCCCCTATCTTTCATTTGTATCTGTAACCAGGGCATGCTTGGGGAATGTCAGGAAGGGATAACTATAAGAGTGACTGTTAGCGGATGGAGTGACCAGTCCACGATTTCTTTATTAGGCTCCACGAGCATGTGGCTTGATCGTGGATGCTTTGCAATTTTATGTAACCATGTTCCCTGGAGGAGAACACCACTCTTCCCTGGGCCAACCAATGGTGAGGAGCGGTTTCCGGTGACCAGGCGCTGCCTTCAGGGGAGGACTGCTTCGCCTGGACGTAGGGAACGCTACATCCATTCCTGCTGTGATGATGTGCTGGTTGATTTCAAGAGGGCCTGCATATCTCTAAAAGAGGTTCTGTTTTTGTCACACCTCCGCACTGAGTCTCAGGAAGGCAATTTTCATCAAAATTCAACATTGGTACAAGTGCCCATTAAACTCTGGGATATCACACTCATTTAGAGAATTGTTTGGGGTCTTTGGGTAAAAGGAGTTTTCCGTCATGGAAATTTTGATGTTATCCTCGGAAAAAGCATCACCCTTAAGAAGTATTTAAACTTCACCCCAGCTGTCCCCTTCGTCTCTTTTCATGTTCTGCATGACAATTGAGACTGCAGCCTGTACAATGTCTTTTTCCCATTGAGTTTTGTGAACCACGTGGATAATCCCATAATCTTCACCAATAAAAATAATAATCTATTGGTCAACAACGATAGTGTAAAACTCAACCGTTTAATTGAACTGTTAGGAGCAGGGGTGCCGATTTTGACGAATGACAATATTTTGAGTATCAGTGTGGTTTTTAAATCAAGGTTGCGAGCCATTTGGAAATGTTAAGCATTAAACCTTTAAATTTAAACAGAAAATGTAATATAAAATAAATGTGTGGTGTAAAGTTTGAAATATTTTGCGAAACATAAAAAAGGTTTGTAAAGTCTTTGATTACGATGAGATTTTATATTACTGTATGTTTTACCAAACATATTAACATATTTTATGTAATTAATTTAGTCATGAACTGTGTCGTTGAAAACTAACGCCATCTTAGTTCTTTGTTTAACCAAAAGAAGTCGTTGCTTGAACCAGCATATTTTCATGGTTCCGCTAGAGATATTCTAAAGACTCATGTGTATGTCACTTCCAACCTTCTTTCACCTTCGGTTTAAATGCAACAGCGTCGTTAATTAACGTTCTTCAAAGCCATTATTATGTTATTGGCGATAGGACGGTGCACTCGCGCTTACTAACGAAATTTCCCTAAAGCCGATTAAGTGTATCTGGTTACATTTATGCAAACAAAACCATAAATGTATTACTACATTTGGGTCATCTTTCTTCAGACTATCCGTATTAAAAGACGAATATTCAAGTTGCAGAGTCCTGCAAACACATAGTAGTCACTAGATCAAGGGTCGTGTATTCGATCCAAGCTGTCGTAAAATTACATGTATGAAAGGGCACGGTGCGATATTGGGTACCCCTTTGCGCATGCCCAAAGTAACTGCAATTCAATTGAAACACTTCGCTTTTCTGCAATAGCCGTTTTCTTTCGATTATTTTGCCTGAAAAACACTGCGAGAAAATAATTTCGGTCGTTGCAAATTTGTTAGTGTAGCGTCCAAAGAGTGGCTCGACGACTGGGTAAGCCCCGCAGGCTGAGGACGGAAGTAGGGCCAGAGTAAGAGATCTTATTCATAATACTCTCTTTGGTTTGATTTCCCTGTCGCCGAAGAAGTGGTCGTTGAAAAGCCACCGACCGAAGTATCATGTCTAGATACGGGCGGTACGGAGGAGGTAAGTAATATACACACAATTGGATTTTTAAATTCTTAACTAAATATTTGAACCATTGAAGAACGGGACCAGCAACCGAATGTTATCTTGGTTTAAATTTAGCATGCAAGGTTGGCTTAGTACCAAATGAGCGAGCCAACGACTTAGCCATTATTGCTAGCTATAACCAACTGGCTAATGTAATGGCGGCGGAGGTGCGCATATTTGAAACGAAGGTCCTTGCACTAAAGGGGCACCCTGTTGGCGGTATAATAGCTTGGATAGTTTAGAAATTTCTAATTTGATACTGATTATGAGTCAGCTTACTGAAATGTAGGTATTGGAGACATATCGAAGTTACAGTTCGTGATAATTTCGTAATTGCATGTAAAGTACTGGACGTTTAGATACTTAGCATTAGCAAGCTAGATATGTTACGCTTGGTCGCATAGAAATAGAATCAACTAGCTTGCTTTGTATCGTGAATGGTTGTGTTGCAAATAACTACAGGTATTTGTTGGTACTCTTTTTGAATGTGTTACTAGTCTTGTTTGGTTATTAGCTAGCTAGCTTCTCCGGTTATGAAGCTATTGGTTGGAGCACGTGTGTGGTTTAAATATAGCTAAGTAGTTGGTAAAAGGGAATGCCAATGTTTTATAACTAAGCTTGTGGTTTTTGGTCCACCAGGAGAAAATTCATATATCAAACTTAATAAAATGGTAAATAAATGGTTGAAATGCCAGGACTTTTTCGCGGATGTGTTCTTTTCTCTCCCTTAAATCGGAACTGATGGCTTTATGCGGAAGATTAGTCCCATGTTAAACTCTTGATTTAATTTTCTATACTGATTAGTTTGGGATATTTATCTAATTGCACCAGTTAAACAAAAATAATGGACACATTTCTGAGACTTAATAGGGCGAATTTGTAATATCATCCGGGACTTAAACAATCTGATAACTTTTACAAAAAATAATCCTTTGGCTACACTTTTTACATTTAAAAACATTTTTTTCACGAAGTCTATGTGGACATGTATTGTTTAATGTATACGTTTTAAAGTTGGGAAACAACAAAAAGTTATTTTCAAAATTGCAGATGGAACGGCGGTTGGGGGTGGGGAATGCGTTGTTGTGAAAGGGAAGTACTGTGTGTTAAAGAAACCAATGCAATTCTAAGGCCATTTTGTCTTGATACAATTGACGACACATCAGAAACACCGTTGTTAAATGCTGTTAGGAAGTGGGGTGCAAAGGACTGGATCGCTTCAAATAATGTCTGGAATTTTAATTAAAAATAACATACAGAATAATCGAACAGCACATTGGCCATGCAAATATGTATCTTTGTCAGGAACTGGTTTGTTGTTGGGTTGCAGGACAGGAAATGGTAATATGTATAATCCTGCCGTTGTATCCGACCTGCTGTCCTATAGCTGATTGCCTTTTGCCTTTACTTCACACCTGATTGGTCAGTTTCGTCCACGCACAGAAAAAGAGGCTGTGTTATGCCTGGATGACCCATTCGGGCTGACTTGCAGCAAGGTGAAGGTTTCTTCTGTCTTCCACACTAGATTTCTAAAATTGTTTTTAGCCTATTGGGTATTTAAACACATGCTGTTTAAACTGTCAGCTGTTTTATGACCTCCAACTGAAACATGATTTTTTTTTTATAATGTAAGAGTGAACTACCTGTATCCAGATATAAAAACGCTATGCTTATTTCTGAGTCATTTCTGTAAAAAAGATCTTTCCAGTTGGATCATCATAAATTTAAAATGCTGCTGTACAATTTAGATGAGGGTTTCTCGATTGGCTTATAGAAGTTAAGGTTGGGTTTATCTAAAGTCCTATCAAATAGGCCATTGTGTTCTGCTATGGGAGATGAGACAAAAGCTTCTTTTGGCAGCAAAGGTATTACCACCTAAAAAGCAATACCCTGAACCTTTCCAATGCAGATCTCTTGCGCATAAATTAATTTGACCCTGCAGCCTATGAAAATTTTGGAGGGGTAGTAATAGGCTTATCAAGCAGCTACCCTGAGCACATTTCAGCACCCAAGTGCCCACTTAGATGCTGAAATGTAGCTGGAGTGAAACCCCAGCTTGACTTTGCTACACAAGCAGTTCCATGGGGACTCAGATTGAGTTGTTAAGAAACTTAAACTGTGCTTATGAATCGGAAACGCTCCTCCTTCCAGAACCGAAGATTTATGTTGGTTACATTTAAGCAGGTGCTGGTAAAGATAGAACTAGAGCCGGTGTTAATTTATTATGGTCTTTTGAGAATGGTATGGATCACTAGGAATCTCCAGGGTTTGCCCTTGTGGAATTTGGAAATCCAAGGGATGCAGATGTTGTCCTCAAGGTGGAAGAAAAGTAAGGGGAGAGCAGACACTCGTACCCTGGAGGCAGCAACGACAGACTGATAGACTGTGTGTGTGTTTGTATATATATATATATATATATATATCCAAGTTGTAAAAAGAAAAAAAGTACAATCAAATACAGTAATGCGAAGTGCGATGGTCAGGTTGCCAAATTTTTGATCGGCCTCAGCTAAACCAAATGGTAAAGTTTGGTTGCAGGCCTAGACACGTTGCCCTATGCGGAAATGCTTATTTCTGTTCACTAAAAGCCTTTAATACCACCGCTTGCCAAGGGATCGTTTGCATTAGATGTCACTGGTGGTGTTATTTGGATGGCAAACCATCTGTTTCAGGTATGAAAAGTCACTAATTGAAAGGTAACTTTGGAACATATTGGATTGGCGCCCATGCCATTTATTTCATGGTGAAACTGAACCATGCTGTCAAAATATACCTCTAAAATAATAACCTTTTTGATTTAAAAGTTTGCGATCAGTTACCTAAACTGTGGTTCAAGAATGAAGATCTATTTTCATCTATACGTAATGGTTGGTCATTAAAGAAAATTGATATAATTAAAAATTAATATGTGAAAATACTGCCCCCCCCCCTTTTTTTTCTCTTGTGGTGAAATTTGTCATTTTACTTTCTATTGGCATAACATTTGTTTGTTCCTTGCCTCTGGTCAGAGATTTTGTTGGGCAGTCTTGGGATTTTCGCCTGGTCCCATTAGCGCCTGGATTAAAATAGGCTTTTAATCTGCCCACTACCCTAAACCCACAGCTAATAACAGTTCAATGTTTTCTGCTGTGATTTCAACATCTTTAATTCTAAAACAATCTCTCATGGCTCCAGGATTCTATTTCATTTTCATAACTGTCAAGTTTAGCAGTTGGGCCAGCATTGTTGATTTAGTTCCAGCCTAGGCGTGGTGGAATGCTACAGACTCGCCCTCAAAGGGAGCAACAGTGCCTTTACATCCTTGTACAGTGTTCACATTTTGTTGCCTCAGAACTTGCATTTGTGACACTTTTAAGCGGGAAATTAACATTTATGATCTACAAAGCCTACTCTACGCTTTTAATTTGATCAATTGTGTATGTATATGTATACATGCATATTTTTTGAGACATAAGCGTCACTTAATTATTCAACCCCCTTGCTTTGGCAAACCTAAGATATTCAGGCACCCCTGGCCAGGTGTGAGGAATAGGGAGAAAGCATATGCGGAGGCATCATGCGTGGTTGGAGGGTTCATGGGGTTGTGCAGCAGAAAGTGCATCCTCCAGTTTTTTTATTTTATCCCTCACCGCCTGGCGGTAGGAATTTGTAGGAATCAGATATACGTTGTCTTGTTACAGGGTAATTTGTTGGTCTCTAGGACGAGTGGAGCTGTCTTCAGGAATGCCGAGGCGATCTCGCTACGACCGGCCCCCCACGCGCCGGCCTTTCGACCCCAATGACCGGTGCTACGAGTGCGGCGAGAAGGGGCACTACGCCTACGACTGCCACCGCTACAGCCGACGACGCCGGAGCCGGTAAGTCCGCTGTTAAGGCCTGTGCGTTTGTCTACATTCTAACTGAAAGGCATTGTGGCTAAAGTAAACGTAAAACAGACGTTGCTCGAATGTCGATGTAAATATTTAATACAGGTTTGCCATGTTACTGTTACTATTTTGTTTTGTTGTTAATGAATCTTATGCCTCTTTTTTTCTTTTTTTTTTTCTTTTTTTTCTTTGCAAAAATAAAGAATTCTGAAATGTTGTTGCGTTATTAATAATCCACCTGGTCAAAACCTTTCAGGTTTCTCCACTTGAATCACTCGCCTTGATTCAGAGTCTCACGAGCCCTTTTCGATTTCGTGAAGCTCCTAATTCAGCACTTAAGGTCCTTCTAGACCTTGAGGTGATCCGCATAGGAGGCCTGACCCCCTCCCCCCTCCTTCCTCGAGCTCCTGCCAACCCTAGCTGCAACTTTTTAATATTTCATAGGGGGGCAGAAAATGACCTGATAAATTTGGCCACCAATATTTGGGCCACGGTCTATAAAGAGGAACGACCCGGTTGAACGACCATGGTCCCGTCTAGAAAAACCTCCTTGCACCAATCAAGCCTCACCTTGAGCGATTTGGCTGTCAATGCGATCATCGTTAGATTGAAGAACGCGACTAGATGCAGAGAGAGAGAGAGAGAAAGAGAGAGAGCGGCTGATAGATACTTCTAGATCTCCTAGACCTTGGTCCAAAGAGGGTCGACCTGCAAACTTGCAAGGTTTATTTCAAGTACCAATTCATGTGTTTATTATTTTTGCATATATGTATATATCAAATATTAATATTAATGTAATTCTTTATGTACTTTACCAAACATATTGTAAGCTTAATGCAAAATGTGTAGTGTGTGTGTGTATATATATAATATAAAGATTTGATATTACTGTATGTATAATGTTAGTAGTTAAATGTATATTAATGAGAGTGTGCTAGTGTGATGTTTGAGAAGTATAACTGCAGCAGCACGTGGGAGAGCGGGTGTGCATGCGCGCGCTGATCTGCGTCTCTCCGGATGTGCTGTCAGGTCCAGATCCAGGTCACACTCCAGGTCCCGGGGCAGGAGGTACTCCCGCTCCCGCAGCCGGAGTCAGAGCAGGAGCCGCGGCAGGAGGTCAGTTCTGAGGCACCCTCTGTGTTGGGGGCTGTCTAGCTTTCTTGCCGTGAGCACTGACTCATTGCTGGGTGTCCCTGTCTCTATTCTCAGGTCGAGATCCTTTTCCCCTAGGAGATCTAGGTCCGCAACTCCTAAGAGATCAAGGTGAGCATGTGTGTTTGTTAAAGGGGGGGGGTTAAATCTCTGAAGTACCACACCATCCACAGCATGAAGACCTTTTCTCCCCATCTGTTTCTTCTTGGTCAGGTCTAGGTTGAGATCTAGATCGATTTCCCGGTCAGTCTCTGGCCCAAGGAGCAGGTAAAGGCTTTTTTATTTCATTGCCAACTGTTTGCTGCCTTGTGATCCACAATGCCAGCTTGGGGTTTTATTTTGTCAGATGAATTGTCCATTGCTCTTTATTGATATTGGCTATTGAAGCCAAATATATTAACGCCGCGCTAACCAACGAAAGAGACTATATGTTAATATAAATAATACACTTGATCATCAGGTTTTTTTTGGTATTTTTTTCCTTATCAGGTCTGGCTCTGCTGGTAGATCCAAGTCGGGTTCTCCAACAAGAAGGTGAGCACTTTTCTGAAACCACGAAGAGACTCCTTCACTCTTTACTTCAGACAGGGGATGCCAAGGAAAGAGATGGCCAGCTAAGCTCCAGTGCCACAATCTGTTTTGGGTCACGCATGCATGCAAGCAACCAGCTGAGCCTGATGAAGAATTATGCATACATATACATGATCCAAACATGCATGCATAATTACCCCCATCCAGTTTGATGCCTAACACATAGTGTAACAGAGAGCCTAAGTCTGCCTCATGTTTTCTGCTGTGTAATGGGAGTTCCTTTTGTGAACGTACACAACGTGTCCCTTTTAAATGTTTACATTACCTCCATATTTTAGTCTTGGTGTTAATAGCATAGTAATAAAGGGAAGAATTTTCTTCACCTTTCAGAATGATTTAAGTAACAATGAAAGGAAAAGAGAGATCTGAAAGGGTAGAACTTCATAAATAAACCGTGGCTGTTTGAAATTGGGCTCATTTTTCTGTATGTCATCGTCAAGGTTACGGTCGCATCCGTAACACAAGGAAGCTGATTTGCTATTACCCTTCAAAGAGAGTGACCTTTCGGTTTTTACATTTCTTTCACAGCCACTCAAAATCTAGATCTTCACCTCCAAAACGAAGGTATGCGTTTCTCTTTTTAAAAAAAGTCCCTACGTCAATCCTTGCAGGTTTTCATTCTTACCTCACCCCTTCATTGTTAATTTGCAGTGTTGTAACTTATGAATGATCTCACTTGGTGTTTCCAGGTGCAAAGCAGGTGCTTATTGAGGGGGATCTTGCAGGATTACAGCGTGTGCCCCCCCAGTTTAACCTGACATCATTAAAGGCATTAAAAAAAAAAAATGAAAACGCGTTTATTTTTCTGGTTTCAGTCGTTCCCCATCAGGGAGCCCAAGGCGAAGCAAAAGTCCAGACAGAGACGACTAAACTTTTACCAGGCCGGATCTTTTAGAAGTGAAATCATTTGTTTACACGACCATAAGGGATTCTGCTGTCTCTTAGATTTACATTTGGAATGTGTTGGTTTATCGCGATTCATGGTTTGTATGGTTTCTGCCATC
>JAOYSI010013141.1:13871-38010 GCA_025775065.1 Hiodon alosoides | reverse complement strand
AAGAGAGGTCAGTGAGGAGTAACACGTGTCAGCAGTGAGGAGGAACGTGACAGTAGGCGAAGAGAGTTTAATGAGGAATAACACATGATGGCAGTGAGGAGAGGTGAGTAAGGAGTAACATGTGACAGCAGTGAAGACAGTTAAGTGAGGAGGAACACGCGAGCTGAAGGCAAAGAGAGGTCAGTGAGGAGTAACACGTGTCAGCAGTGAGGAGGAACGTGACAGTAGGCGAAGAGAGTTTAATGAGGAGTAACACATGATGGCAGTGAGGAGAGGTGAGTAAGGAGTAACGTGACAGCAGTGAAGACAGTTGAGTGAGGAGGAACACGGGAGCTGAAGGCAAAGAGAGGTGAGTGAGGAGTAACACGTGACGGCAGTGAGGAGGAACATGAATGAGGAGTAACACGTGAGCTGAAGGCAAAGAGGTGAGTGAGGAGTAACACGTGACAGCAGCGAGGAGGAACATGAGTGAGGAGTAAGACGTGACAGGAGTGAGGAGTGGTTTGTGAAGAATAACACGTGACAGGAGTGAGGAGAGATAAGTGAGGAGTAACACGTGACAGCAGTGAGGACAGGGAAGTGAGGAGTAACACATGACAGGAGTGAGGAGAGGTGAGTGAGGAGTAACATGTGACAGGAGTGAGGAGAGGTGAGTGAGGAGTAACACGTGACATGAGTGAGGATGAACACTGGGTTGAAGGCAAAGAGAGGTGAGTGAGGTGACAGCTGTGAGAAGGACCATGTGAGAAGCAGTGAGGGGAGGTGTGACAATACTGGAGAGAGGAATGAGTGTGTGGCACTCACGTTTTTTTGGAAGGGGGGGTGTGGGGGGGTGTGATCACAGCTGGTATTTCTCCATTGAACTCCTGCACAGACATATTGGCCTGAGCAGAAGTCCATCCATACAGCTGCATCGCATTCAATGGTCGTCTCATGGAGAGTGCCTTAACTACAAAAACAACAGCCACTTTCAGGAAGGTGGCACCATGACTGACCATTGTCCTGTATCAATGATCCATTGTGTCTTGCTTGCATAATGTGCTGTGATCTCTCTCTCTTCTGTCAACAGTGTTAGATCCCATTGTGGGCGAGGAGATGAATGAGCTGTATATTATACCTATGAACTAATGTGCACTGAAGGTGTAGTAACTAGAGCTGTTAAAGGCCCCTATATGGTATAAAGATGTAAAATATTGCAAAGCAACAGTTATTGTTAATTCATTTAAAATAAGTTGAGCTAGCCTTCTGCTTTGGATGGTTATTTAGCTCCATCGTTGTTTTTTTCCTGTTCTTTCCCTTTAAGACGAAGCGGGGACAGTGAGACTTCGACTGGTGTCACCCTTAAAGAGCCATGTGACTTAGGACTCAAACGAGCGGGGAGAGAGGGGTCAGGGGCGACGGCGCTGTTATCACACAATTACATCAGCAAGGCCGGGGAGATTACACCTTCACGTACAGAGTCGAGCACTCCCCCCTTAGCGGTTTCGCCCGAGCGGGCGAGAACCCGAGCGAGTGGGCACTCTGCAGCACAGAGCGGGGATGGGACCGACTGCACAAGCGGTACACGTGAAAGGAGACGGCAGGCTCTGAAATGCTACCCACGTGTCCGCGGTTGCCGTCGGCGATTGCGTAACCATAGCGCGCAACACTGGGGATGGTGTTTTGACAATCCTTCACGTGCCCCGGCCCTTCCGCTAAATACAGCGATGTCACCGAGACAAGAACAAAGGTGGGACCTCTTCAACTGTATTTTCAAACAATGGCCTGCCAGCATTTCTAATTTTATCCACTTTATTTTTCTCTCCTGCATTAAATCCCGACTATTTTCACGCAGCCAGCCGAGCAGTGGGCTGGACGACCGGCGAATCACTCTTATTAAGGGCCGTTGTGAGATGACTCCATTGATCGAATCGCCCTGTGAACGTGCGCGTCTCACAAGCAGGAGTGCGCAGCTCGGCCGCCTTCCTGTCAGCACTGTGTCTGTCTTTCCGTGTGGGGACGTGCAGAGAGTGGTTTAGTCAGTGGTAGGGGATGGAGTGTGTTTAAGTTTACAGTCAGGGCCGTATCTGTAACTAGGGGGAGATTGCACCCTAAATCCCCGTACACAGGTATGTGAGTACCTTTTACGTATGAGGTCTGTGTTTGTGCCTGTTTTAGTGTAGTGTGAATGCACATTGGTGTTCGTGCGTGGAGAATCTAGTGGCATTGTTGCACCAAAGCTGTCTCACCATCTCTCTCTCTCTCTCTCTCTCTCTCTCTCTCTCTCTCTCTCTCTCTCTCTCTCTCTCTCTCTCTCTCTCTCTCTCTCAGGGCCCTGCTCTGCGCCTTAAACAGATGGAGATTATCTCAGTGGAATGATTTAGTCACAGACAAACCCATCTCGTTTAATCACAGCTTCTGTTGCCCTACCCCATCACCCCCTCTGTTTCAATCCATCATGGGGCAGGAGACCCTTCTTCCTGCAACTCCCTGGCTTTAGTGCTCTCCGGGGGGGGGGGGGGTGGGATATGGAGGTCCTCCCGGAGCACAGCCCCTTGTGTTAGAGGGCACCCTCCTCTTCCTCCAGCCTTCACTGCACCATGGCTTGTTGTGAAGCAGTGAGGTCCACTGTTCCCCCAGAGTAAGGGGGGAACTGCAAAGGAGAGTGCGGGGCTGCGCTATGCTGCTCTTATTTCTTAGTATCCATACTTCTCAATAGGGCATGGCAGCTCACTATCTTAAATTGCACGCTGACCCTTAAAATGTAACACTTTTGCACGTCACTCTGGATCAGAGCGTCTGCTGAAGGACAAAACTGTGAAATGTCGATGTGAGACTGAACTATGGAACACCAGCTATAGCCTACGGGGAGGCTTGAGAAGTTTACCACGAGTGTCGCGTGGCGAGTCTATACAGCAGGTGAAAGAAATCTGTTGGAACGGCTAACCTTGCGAGAAGCTTTTTGATCCCGTGTCCTCCAAATCCGAATGGCGGGATTCATTTCACAATGTGAGTGCCAAGTTTGAAGTGAAAGAAATAACAGTGATTATCCCCAGAAAATAAAATTAAATAAAGGCCGCAACATCAGAAGAATGCTAGATCAAAGTTTCAGTGTGATGTTTCTAGGCAATAGTTATGCCAATATTGGGCTTTTTTTTTTGGGCAATTTTTATTTGATTGTTGGCCTATATGTTGGTCACATCACCTTAGAAAGACCTGGGGTAATTCCAGTTTACCAATTCCCATGATGGCGCCAGTGAGCTTTGTATATCCAAATTAAGGAATATTATTACAATATTTTATATCTTTTGCTTTCTTTGGCTTTCATTTCTTTTGTTTCTTAAGAGCCTAATTTAGGGCAATTTAGAGTTCAGATACACCTTTTTAATATTATTTAAGGCCGAGTACATTTACCACCAAGCACTCTCTTTGAAAGAGTGAACAGCTCTTCCTGCAACCCAATAGTCAGAATCTGTGCGCAATGATTACTTGCTGCCCTCTAGAGGACAGAACTGACTACACTCGCTAAATACACTGGGTGCTATCCTGTCACCTTTGGATAATGCCTCATCCATCGTTTCCATGGCGATATGGTGCTGTAGATTATGACTTTGAGAAGGAGCTGACAAATTGCACAACATGCCATTACAATAACAGATATTTGTTTTTGCTCTAGACACTGTGTGTTTCTGAACAGTACATTTCAACTTATCTGAAGTTCTCCTGGAACCAACCACATAGCTAGTTGTTTGGTTTCAGATTGCCTTAATGACAATATCATTTTTATTGCTGATTTAAAATACTGAATTTAATTTTGATTAGCCTGCACTCTTCCCTAGATCACCATTGTTATCCATAGTCCATTTGTGCCATTCATGCAGCTGCAAACATGCTTTACTTCATGTGAAGAGAGTGTTTAACCTGTTCCCTGAAGGCTGCCCAGTATCCGATCATTCATCCATGTTTTCATGGGGGTAGCGGGCTCTGTAGATTACCAGAGAGCCAATATTCAGGACATTGTCCAGCATTACTCATCCAGCAGTTCTTAATCCCACCTGTAGCAGAAACCTCCCTTTCTCTCCAGTCCCCTGCCTGCTGCCCATGTCCTGCTCAAATGTCACACGACGTTGTCCAGGTTGTCAGTTAAATGTTTACTTTGTTGAGAATGTACTGTCTGGATAGGTATAATGGGTTCCATAGATTTTCACCATTTCAGGCAAAGGATTTTTTAAACAACTGACAGAATTGATTATTGTTTTAATGTCAGGGTCATTTCAGGATAAAGCATACAAAATAAGCTTGGTAAGAAACACTTATAAATTAACCAGAGGAGAATGGCATAGATTTTGAACTGCACTGATCAGGGGTGTTTAAAATTGAGTATGCGATGCTATCTATCTGTTGATAAATGTGTAAGGCCATCTGTCTTTGTCTCTAAGCAATTACTCAGTGAGTGAAGCTGATAGAATGGAGTATGCAAGCAGGAAGGTCCTGTCAACAGGCCTACATTAATTGACATGTGTTTTAATGCAGAAATATAAACTCACTTTGCAATAGCTCCAGAGACCAATCGAGTCCTGCCAAAGATATGTCTGTTCTCACAGGTCACCAAGCATTTTAACTGATAAAAAATTTAAATTTCCAATTTGATCGGTAAGATCAAGATATATACAAAATATGCCGTCAAATCTTTTAGGATGTTTTTTTTTTACGTTTTTTGAGTGCATATTTAAAAAAAAAAAAACACTCTGTTTTTAATACTGCTTTCCACTATATTCAACCCCTCCAGCTTACATTCCTCTAATTCCCATTTTGAAACTGAATTTCCAGCAATTTCCCACCTTTACAGGCTGTCTTCACTTCCTGTGGGTAGCATGAGTGCTTTGTCAAGATGAGCCTTTCAGTGTGGATGAACGACATCAGGACTTCATCCTGAATGACAGGTTTATGCAGCGCTTCTTAACGTAGGTACTGAGGTGCAGCCTCTTTGACATGTCGTTTTTAAAACATCTTACAAAGTAAGAAAATTATCCTTTTTAAAATGAGAACGAATCCAAACTAACCCTTTTCATAGTTTAACCCATACAATGAAGTGCTAGGTTGTTGTAGTCTTTGGCTGCTTCTCCACAGACCCTCTGGCAGATATTAAATGATGGTGAATGATGGTGAAAAAACTGTTGAGAATTGTCTTCCAATAGTGAATGCATAATCATTCAAGAGGATGTTCTGTGTCTCAGTCTTTATTTTTTTTGGATGATCAGTCTCATTGTTCGTACGAATAGTTTCTGATAGTTTCAGTTTAGTCCCAGTTTGAGTACAATGGCCTGGATGTGAGTGTGTAGATTAATTTTGAATATGATGGCATGACTGAGTTTGTCTCAGTTTAATTGTGATGGCAAGGCTGTGAGTACCGTAAGGTGAGGATGTAAAGGAGATATCTCTCTTTCTCTCTCTCTCTATGTCTCTCTCATACACACTTGCAGAAAAAACCACACGTCCACTTTATAAGATTATTTAATTAAAATAAATGTACTATATATTCAATGCATGTGTCTTTTTTGAGCCACAATGTTCCATTTGATATAATTGCAATTGTAATGTAATGAATAAGGAAACATATTCCTTTCTGACTTAACATAAACAGGGTTTGAAATGTGGTAATTATTTTTCCATGAAATTGCTCACGTATAAAGTATAAAGGAACAGTTTGTTTCTGTATTGTTTAATATCCTTCATTTTGTATTAGCAACAATTTTCTTGAGATTGTACATTCAAACTTCATTTGATGAAGATGAGGGAAGAAGTTGAAAAGGGAAAATAGGAAAGGAACAATTCCACATAGGTAAGACTTTAATTTCATGGCAAGTTAAGAGAAAAAAGGGGAACAAAGCCTGTCTTGGGTGTGATGACTGAGCCACAATACGAAAACTGAACTGCAGGTAGTTTGGCACACTCAGAAAGCCAATCTCTTTCCCTTGAATTACAAATAAATTGTTCTTGAAACAAACCATTTGATGAAGTCACATGATGTGTGCAATGTCTTCTCTCTGGTGCCAGTCTGGCAGTATT
Source organism: Hiodon alosoides (assembly GCA_025775065.1). Lineage (NCBI taxonomy): Eukaryota > Metazoa > Chordata > Actinopteri > Hiodontiformes > Hiodontidae > Hiodon > Hiodon alosoides. The sequence goes on along the minus strand of JAOYSI010013141.1, from coordinate 31,962 downwards.
GGCTTTCAGGAGCTACTATTCTGTAGAAAAAGAGAGAAAGAGAGAGAGAATGCTGGACTGTTACAAGCAAGTGAGATGGAGAGAGGCAGTGGTTGGAATATTCTAATTTGTACAGGGTCCTTTCTCTTAGACAGAACATTTTATTGTGTTTGCAATCAAGTCCTCTTTTACCTTTTGTGTGATAAATTCTGGGTATGAGGTTCTTTGATTAAAATATCGCAGCTACCTGGGGAAGCAGAAGGGGGCCCCTGTGTTGTTAAAGCCTTTCCCTTTCTAAGATGCTAAAGTGTACTGGAGAAAAATAATGGCCTTATTCTGTTTTAGATCAGTGATCTGGAATGCTAAAAAGGAAAGATAATTGCTAAAAAATTGCTGTCTGATGTGACAATTTATTTGCCAGTCATCAGTCTTTTTGTTTACATTAAAGCATTATGTTTTAATTGCGCCTGAATCCACTCAGATTTAACCATGAATCACGAGGCTGTGCATGTATGCATGCTTAATTAGCCAATGGTTTGAATAAATAAACAATAAAATGCACTACAAACTTCAGGGAAATATTGGCTGCATCGTCTGAACTGAATATATGCAGGTAAATTAAAAGGTATCATCAGTGTGATAAAAACAGTCTTTTGGGCTGTTCCACTTCACCATCGTGCTATTTGGGTTGCATGGAGCACCGGCTGTGTTTCAATGCCTCATGGTAATGCCTTATGTGCAGTGGCTTACCTAGATGGCATTATCATATACAGCCAATCTCTGGAGGAGCATCTGGACCACCTTCAACAGGTATTGTCCGATTTCAAAGAGACAGGATTGACCGCCAAACCTTGGAGATACCACCTGGCATTGTTGGCATTTTTAGCACTGTAGCCATTCCGTTTCATAGTGCAGTACCATAGAACCACAGAACAAGACAGCAGATTTATTTGTCGCTTCTCCCAGAGAACATCCAAAGAAGGTGAATAATGTGATGGAGTGATCGCCGTACAAGTGTACGCAGAACACATTTAACAAAGCGGACAAATGCAGTTTATTTTTACAGTCAATGTAAAGGAACATGATAATTCAAAGGACAATCTATATACCACTTTGAGCTTTGAATTAAACCTGCCTGAAACAAGGGGTTGTATATTGTTTTCAGACCAACTTGAGGGTTGATTAAGAAACATTGTGCTATTGCAGGATCTAAAAATCTAAAACTAGGTTGGTTCTATTTAAAAATGGCAACTGTTTAAAAACACAACCTACAAAGTGTCTTTACCTGCAATGCCAGCTTGAGGTGCATGCAAACAAAACAGACAAGTTTTATAGTTAAAGTTTTCTTCTTATTGTTGTTGTTATTATGATGATGATGATGATTATTATTATTATTATAATTATTATCATTATCATTATTATTATTAGAATGCTCTAAACTAAACAGGCTTTTCATAATGTCTATTTACTCTATATTTTGACTTTTCTTGTCTATGTTATTTTTTGCATTCTTCTGGAAATTCTGCCAGTGTCTTTTGAACTCTTCCCTCTCTTCCCTTCCTTGATCAACGTTTGATCAACGAAGCTTTCAAACGATTTACCAATGTTTCCAACTTCCTCTGAATTAGCTAAAGACGTTAGTTAAATTACAAATCTGTAAATTTGCTGCTCTGTTGAATTTGTCGTGGAAAAAAGATCTTCTATCGACAATATTGGGCTGTACTGTTCTCTAGAATTGGAACGGTGCAGCAAAGTGCCTCCTTAGACAACACCGCCACCGTGTGGAATATGGAAGCACTTTCGTTCGTATGATTAAACTTGAGATTCATCAGATTCATTTTAAACTAATAATTATATGAATAGAAAAATTGACAAACTTCATTAGGTCTGCAAAACAACCAAGGATAAAAATAGCGATTAAAAGATTTACAAAGCTTACAAAGATGGATTCAACTTATCAAACCCCTACTGGTACTATTAATCAAGTGTAGTCAGTTCAACCAATAGTTATTTAAACAAACGCCCTCATCCTCTGTACTCAGAAAAGCTAGAAATTGAAAACGATTCTGTCCTAAAGATATTATCCGCATGGTTCATTTTTATATTTTGAAAATAGTACAATGTTTGCAAGTTCAATTGCCTGAAATATAGAACAACTCCTTTATTGCCAGTTGCTTGCGGTTTAAAAGGTCATAATCAATACTGGAGGAAAGGAAGATCATATATTTTATTCACCTGCACTTGAGTTTATAACGTAAATCTTACTATCCCGTTCTCAAAGATACTTCTTATTCTCGGTACTTCCTTATGCAATATTAACAAACCTAAGTCTAATCTTCATCGGTTTTTTTGATTTGCTATAAAGAGTAAATTCGCCTTTATTTGAACTATGGGAAAATCTGCTGATGGAAAACAGATAAGAACGGAAACATGTGGTCCTCGTGGAACTTTCTAAGTCCCGGTTCTTTTCCTGCATCCGTCCAGGAAGTAACTGAAAGGTGAGCGTTTGGTTGAGTACTACATGTTTAGCTCTCGTCCTGCTTTCAGAAATAGCAGCAGACACTTGTGGTATTCTACGTTACAATGTTAGTTTAAAAGTCAAAAACTAAAGTCAATGGTAAATGATTTTTTTCACTACTACCTTCATTAACACACGACATATAGGTGGGAAAGTGTCAGAGGTAGAAGACCTTGACACTGGTTTGGAAAAACAAATAGTAGGTGTGTATACACAGCCGTTCGCCTTATGTGTTCCGACCTGTGAATATTTCAAGCAAAACAAGAAGTAAAATTATAAATTTGTTATTCAAAATATGAATTTCAAGGAAATCAAATGAAAAACATATTAATTACGAGATTTATACAATCATACAAGCCAGTAACAATTCAGTATGGATTGTATGCAAAGCTTTTATTGAGGCTTAGTTTTGTATTTCGGAATTGTAACCCTTCACACCTGCAACCTGCTGCAAAATATTGGAATTTAGCAACGTGGTCTTTTGAATTAAGTTCGGGACGATTAATAAATTTTAGTAACACATATCATACAAGCTGCAGGCGATTCCATATTATTTGATGTAGCTATGATCGTGTGTACATTTATAAACAACAAGGTCTGTACAAATAACAGAGCAAACTTTAGAAAGTGTACCGTGTATACTTGTAAATGCCCGCAATATATTATTTAATATACAAGTTATATATTTAATGGCCACATGGTGTCAGTGTTAATATCTAGATCAATTTATTCGACATTGTCGAAGTTTTCTTCACCCCCTGCCCTGATTCCTCTTGTTGTATTTGGTTTATTATTTTATATTAGTAAGTTCAGGCTTGGTTGTGTTAATTTTATGTATTCACGTTTAAACAATTTTTAAATCAAATACAATAGATACAATAATTTCAGATTTTAGACCAACCGAGGAATTCCATTTGGATCATGTTTGGATCAAGTGGTCGAAGCGATGTTTTTAAATTGGAATACGATACGATGTATTTTTTCTCTCTCAAAATGAGATGAAAATAGTCATGCACTTTTCCCCCAGCAGTGGTATGATCGCTGAGAAAAAAGGGGGCATAACCATCGGCCAGATAATCTTTATTTTCTTAATTTGAGCTTTAAGTGTGACTCCTGAAATTTATCAGCGGACCACCAAAACGCGTAGGCATAGATAAAAACACAAATGCTTCGTTTTATTGGGGACCTATACTCGTGTGATGCTTAATTCCGAACAAAGTCATAAATGAAAGCAATTGCAGTGCATGCCTACTGCTGTTCCTACTGTAAATTTGGCAAACCACCCATTGCGCTTTCGGTCGCTAAGCCTCCTTTTTGGTGCATGTCCAGGCAGTGCGATTAATTCCACACAGCACGTCTGCTTCACGGTCTCTTTCTTATAAAAATTACAATATGTTCTCGATTTTCATAGATCGAATAAATTGTGTTGGTTGACTCAAACAGTTATGGGGATTGACAGTAATATCACCACTTTGTCAAATGTATTATGTTTACTTTTTTTATGTGATACCGTTTAAAATGCATTTAAATAGTGTTCAATTTTCTGTCGCGGGATGGCGTTGTTGAAGTCGTGTTAAGGTGGAGATCTTTACCTCCACCGTGATCGTAATCTATTTGAATTGCATCGGGATAATATACATGCAGAAGGTTCTCTGTCTTTGGAACTACTTTGCATTTTGATCCATATATTTGTTGTTAATTAACTGATCTTTTTCCATTTTGTATTTGAAAAGTATTTTCATATAGACATGTACATATGTACATTTACTTATAGACATGTATTGCACCTATAAAGTTCACATTATTTCAATATAAAGACGAGGTATTATATAACTGAACATTTTGCTCTCCTGCCCAGTAACTTAAAAAATCGCAGTCACCCAAATAAAGCGAAGAGAGAGAGAGAGAGTTAAATATAAATCATAAAAAAGTGAAGTAGTTTTTTGAGGAGTAGAACTATATTAGATTCGTTGTAATGGTTAAAAAAAAATACAATAATATTTTGATCTCGTTTATTTGCTCAATTTAATTCTGTAAAATTATTAATCAACGATTGAAGCTTTGAGTTAAGGACATGTGAAGGGAAAATAAGAAAGTAATTCATTAGTCTCGCTTAATAATGTTCAACAATTCAAGCAATAGTGTGGTTTTATGCAGAAATAGAAGTGATTTCGATTTATTTTTAATGTAACAATTATCGTTATTATTGTTGAAATTATTACCTTACGGGCTCTTAATCCTATTAATTAAAAGTCTTCCCTGATTGGACGAATAGTTAATCCCAGTAGGCTACACTTTCCTACTAACGTGCAAGTGGGACGGATAACGAGTCACAATCTGCCCAGGGCGAGGGCAAGGCGCACTGCGAGGAATTGTCAAGAAGACATTCGTTAAGTCTCACTGAAGCGTCCAAGTTACGGTTAGATCGCTGTGTATAGCATACTTCAATTATTATTTAGATATTTGAACGTTTATATATATATATATGTATATATATATATATATATATATATATATATATGTGTGGAAAAAGATCAACAAATAGGCAGTGAGATTTTATTCAATCATTCTGGAAATCAACATAGAAAAAATTAAGGGAAAAGAAAGGCAACACGCATTGGAGAAAAGAGAGGATAATTATTAATCTAACCGGTTACCGTTTAAAAAAATGAATGTTGGGGAAGAGAATCTGCTCAAATCCATCAGCAATGACACTCTGCTGGATCTGACTCAGCGCTACGGCCAGTCTGCGTTCGGCTTTGGTGCTGGCCATGGTGCTGGAAGTCCCGGGCGCTATCCACTCACGCCGGCTGCTGATTTCCTTTCGGGTCAGACAGCGAAGTCTACTGAGAGTGGCGGGGAGCAGACAAGTGACGACGAAGACAGTTTCGACCCACTGGGCCCCAGGAAAAGAGGTTCTGGGTTTGACGATGACAAACATTCTGGTTCCCTTGCCAAGAAACCCAAGGAGCAGAGGTCGCTGCGGCTCAGTATCAATGCACGGGAGCGTAGAAGAATGCACGACCTTAACGACGCCTTAGACGGTCTGAGGTCCGTGATCCCTTACGCGCACAGTCCTTCGGTGAGAAAACTATCCAAAATCGCAACTTTGCTGCTAGCAAAAAACTACATCCTTATGCAGGCGCAGGCGTTGGAGGAAATGCGAAGGCTTGTAGCGTATCTGAACCAGGGACAAACCATCACGTCGCCTATTCCAACGGCACTGGCTCCATTTGGACAAGCGGCAGTATACCCCTTCACGGGAACGACTCTAGCCACCTGCGCCGAGAAATGCACTTCTTATTCTGGGACGCCGTCGAGTCTCTTTAAACACTGCAACGATAAGCCTTGACTCATTCCTCAACTTTCTCCGCCACATCCATATTTTGGACTCTCTCCTCATCTGAATTATGTTAAATACGAGTTTAGTATAATACGTAATCCCGAAATATGTTTAAATAACATCTGCAATGTTTCATCCAGATTTAGCAAAGTGCAACCCAAATCTATCCTTGCTAAAGGCTTGATTAGTTTTGAGAAGGAGCATTTGAATTGCTGTTAAAACTGTACTTTTCTGTCTTCAAACGAATTGCCACAATTCTCTGTAAGAAGTATGCTGAGGGCATCCATAGTTAAGTATGGCTCTCATATTTTAAAGAGAATGACCGCGCCTTTATGTATATGATGAACAGACATGACTTTAAAACGTTTATAATGGTAAATTTACGTAAACTACTTGTAAACTATGCAACATTCTAACATGCTACAAAAAACTAAAAGAAAAAAAAAACGAGGCATACATATTGTCACCAATGTTCAGCTACCACAAGTGTGCTCGTCGGTATTGACGACAATGTATGATGTATTTCTCATAAATAACATTTTACTGTGTGGAAAAAAATCACATTTATTTTTTTGAAAACATGTACGAAGAACGTTGTTATCGCACAGTTTATTTGATTGTATTGTAACTGTGGAAAACTACTTGATCAACACACTGATTACACTAAATTGATTAAAAAACATTTGGTTGTGTTGCGACATTAAATTTCATATATTGTTTATATGTCTTTATAATTAAAACGTATATATATGCTTGGGACTCGTCCGTGTGTCTCTAAATGTATTTATTTCTCCTAAACTGTGTACTCGTCGAAACCGTCGTCCGTTCTTTGCCATCTATCTATCGAAAATACTCGGTTTCTCATTTTGAGCAAAATATACAGTTCATACGGCGTATATCAAAGGAGGAAGTTGCATTGGATGAAACTTAATTAATTGACCGACAATTTATGTTTTTAAATTCCACACTAATGACACGAAAGCTCAAGTCGCTTCCTGGGTTTGGTTGAATCTTATTCATTCTGCGACTTAAATACCGTTCCATGTAAGACAATGCCACAGTTTTTACTATCAGTAAATGTTTTTGTACCTGTGGAATGTTTAGGCCTAAAAATGATTCTGAGGACGTTATCTTTGGACCGTTGAAAGTAGTGCTCAGTGTGACAGTGCTACAGCTCGCATTATACAAGCAAATATAGTTTGTGCTACAGTAAAGCAATTGTACTTAAATATAATCATTTAACACAATCATTTAATTAAAAAAAAAAAAAAGTTACCTCAGTTAAATTTAAGACAGGAAAGAAAAATAGGCCCTACTCTGATCAGGATGCGAACATCTGGAATCTGAAATTTGTCTATTCAGTGATGGTCTAAATTGCTCTTATTCTATAAATACATTACAGTCCATTATACAGCTACATTTCAAGGGACAAATCACACTGGTGTAGCCCATTAACTAACTGCCGGTCGACGTGGCTTCGCGGAAGGGTGCAGGGCCAGCCCCGGGGCTCAAGCGACTTGTCTCTGTGTATTTGTGTGATTGCAGTGCTTCTGTGTAATCCACCAACTATCATTATTAACCCAATTCCAGCTCCTGTCCCCTCCGTCTCCCGGTGGCGGTAATTCGATGAGCAAGTAGGGACAGAGTAAGGTAGTTTGATTTTCTGAGTTCGGTTGAAGTGTATTCAAATAACATCGGAATGAAGACAAATTATGTCATTTTTAAAATGCATTTCCACCTTAAAGATGCTCATTACTTATTTAAATTTACAACACGGCCTAAATAAGACAGTACGCGACTGAAAAATGTCTAAACCACAAAAGGGTTAGGTGTTTTGCATAGTTATTTTTCTTCGCTAAGAATATAGGCCTATATTGGGAAATATTTATTAAAGGATAAACTACTTTTATAAAGTTTCCTTTGCCTTGCAGACACCTGGGTCTAAATCCCCTTTCGCCGTTTCAGTTAAATTAGAAATTTGCCCTGATTGGGTGAAATTAAAGGTGAACCACGATTTGTCCTGCGTAAATGACCTAAATCTCGTGATTCAAAAAACGGCTGCAGCTGTTTTTATAAACTAAGACATTTTCGTCACTGACACAATATATATTGTTAATTGCTGACTAACTGTATTGTGTAACTTGTTGAAATTGAATGTGAAAACTTGGATTATTCCAAAGAAGCCTATTCCATACTTCTACTCAACTGCATAACAAAAGTATTACGTTTTGACTCACATCATTTTACATTTATTCTATTCTACTTTATACAGCACGCACGTTACATGATAATACGAAAAATAGGCCACATATGAAATTTGACTGAACCAACAAACCGCGTAACAGCCTGATAAAAACGAAAACATTCAGTTAATATAGTCAATTAATATTCAATTAATTCGACCATTTATTTTTGTTACAGAGAGTAACTAGGCTACTTTTATATAAGCTGGTTTAAAGCAATACTTTAATCTTCTCTGCCAAACCGAATGCGTATGTAGCTCTATGGACGTTACGTTTTTTTCTACCAAAAATGCGTTGTAGAGGTCGCATTTTTCAGTCGTTCTGCTCTTAATGAACATCGCGACAAAATGGCGCAAAGGTAAAACAGGACCTGAGGGTATTGACTGGTCAAGTCTCTCATCGGTCGCAAACGGGTACAAAACGGGTACCCCTATATTTCCGAGATGTAAATGTCATAAGAGGACGCCATCAATGGCATGTTGGAATGGCGCTCGTTGGCATATGACAGCCTGGAAACCTCATGCGACTGTCAAAAAAACTCTCTATGTACTTTGACTCCGCCGACATTTAATTTGTTTTCGTCTGTATTGGCTGTTGTTCAATGCGGTGGAATAACTGGATTCATGGAATAATAGTGGGAACGTTGATGCTGTAAACCCTGTTGAATTCAGCAGATAAATTATCAATGTTTTCAGTACAATTGTCGTTGTAAGAAACAAATATATTAAAAAAAAACTGTACAGTTAGAAAACATTTGTCTGGTTTTAAAAATTAGTTCAATCAATCGGTCCGTTCTGTGTCAGATTTGATGTTTTGGCCTATATATGTTTCGTTGCTGTTTGACTTATCAAATATGTATTGTATCCTCTGGTTTCATCGGACCTTTAAAATTAAGTGGCTTCTTAAATGGTATCATTTTTGATGAAAAATTTAATTAAACAGGGAAAGTGACTTGTGTTTATAAGTAGTTTACATTATAAAAGGAGTAATGTTGACTTTCAGATGAACCTGCAGTCACCTTAAAACAGATTTAACTAGACTTCTCAAAAGGACATTTACAAAATAACCTGGGTACATTTTTGGTCTGCAAATGGTACACTATAAAGCAAGGCTACCAGCTCCATTAAAAAGGACAAGGCTCTTCAAATAACACACACAAAGCTAAAACATTTTTTCCACGTCATGCCAGTTTTCACTTCACTGGTTACCAGTAAAGCGCCGTTCAGAGTTCAACATGTTACTTCTCACAAGGGATTCATTGTATTTAAAAGACCGAGCCCCCTGCAGTCCAGCCGAGATTTCTTTGCTATTTGACTGTCCCGAGATTAGCAAAGACTAAATCTGATGGTACAGCCTTTTCCTAAAAGGAATATTCTACCTGATTTTGTCTAGGATTCAGACTTAATCTCAGTATTTAAATCCAGATTAAGAACCTATCTGTTTGTCCTTTGGCTGTTTTAGGTATTGAGATGGAAGCTGGCATATGGCCATCCTACAGGTGCTAAGAGCTTTCCCTGCTCTCATTACACTGGTTTTAGGCCTATCCCCCTTGGTCTGGTCCTGCTCTCAGGTGGCGGGAAAGTCTCAGATCACCTCCATGGCTAAGCGGCTATTCATTTCATCACAGATCTGTATTTGCGTGCATAGTTTATTCCTGCTGAGGCTACATAACGTTGCACAACACTACATTCTGAATCGCCCTCCCCTTGCTCGTACATTCTCGTCTATTTTGCTTTCTCTCTCTACCTATACCCCCTCTCATCTTGACAAAGATGTGGCAAAGCCAACATGAGGTTAAACTGCAGTGAAGTAACAAATAGCAATAATCAAGAATAGAGATTTTGGGCCACCAGGCATGCATTGATGATGTCTTTTTTTTCATCTGGTTGTCGGACCGTTGTATTGTCCAATGTCTACCATGCATCTGCTATCATGGTATTTTACAGGAGTTCTCTCAACTGCCTCCCTCTGGCGTCAGGGAATCATTTTAACTGCTTTTCCTGATTGGCTCTGGGTTCTCGCTCCTGTTTTTTATTCCCTCTGGAAAATGCAGTCTGTTCAGTGCTTTGCAACAATTCAATTGTAAAAGTATGCCATGACAAATAAAGTTTGATTGATTTGCACACACACACACACACACATAAATAACATGCTTTATAGAATTGCTTAACAATAATGTCTTGTACAATCAGCTTCATGAATTTGGTATATAAGTCTCTAAACTTCAATTTAATTCTGTACGGAACAGAAATTACATTAATATTGAAGCAGTTGTGACATGTGTTTTGTCTTTATCTACAATCAAGTCTTAGAATGAAAAACATATACTCATGTCCAATCCTTACAAATTATTTTGACAGCTCTGCTTGAATTAATTAAAGTCTTGCAAAAGAAACGTGTCCAAGACACATTGTATCACTCCTCACAGAACCGATTCTTCTCACACATTTCCACATATTGGAACCCAATATGAATTGCAAAACACAGAGAGGCCTGGAGGATGAAGGGGGCGGGGTAAGAACAGGATTGCGGTGTAGGTTTGAAAATGTGTTCTGCGAAGCTTAATCTACTCTTACTAAAACAGTGAGAAGCCTGTACTGACAAAAAGGAGCGGTTGTGTATTTTAAAGTCTCCTCTCCATTAGGTGCTGGCCGGCTGGCTGGGTTGGAGGGTGGGTGGTAGGGGAAGAAGGCTTAGGTCTGGGTGTTTTTTCCCCCTCTCCAGTAGCAAGCCCCCCCCCCCCCCCCCCACAAGTGTTGCTCGATGACATCACAGTTATTCATTTCTTGCAGCTTAGTTTTGTCTAAAGTAATGAAAGGGGTTGTCAGATGGTTCTGTGGATCCTTGGGATCGGCCACAACGTTCCTGTGAGTGGGGCGAGACCGACTGGGGCTTTTTGTTACTTAAATCTCAGGGGTGGAGGAGAAATCGGGACTCATGGCTGCGAACGCAGAGACTTTGCATCCAGGCAAGGCGTTTGTCCATTGCCACAAGGCACCTGACGCCATGCATTTTAATTCATGCCTTGTTATGCGGGCAAGGGAGTGCCAGCAAAAGAGTCAAGAAAGGAGAAAAAAACCCAACTCTCAGGGGCTTAATGTTTCACAATCAGGAATGGGGTATAAGGTGAAATGCAATAGATGCACAAGTTTGTTTGAGTGCATGCGAAAGGCAGAGGCTGTAGAGAAAAGAGACGGACAAACACACGCACACACACACACACGCACACACACACACGCACACACTCAGAATCAGTGTTATGAAGGAGGCTACCGGCGCGTTCAAGTGTGAAAAAAAAAAAGGTCAAATTGCGTGACTTTGCAACACGGCAGAATCTCGACCCCTCAGTTTGACAGAGTATCAGAGATGACAAACGGGGCAGCCATTATCTAGACAGACCCTAATCTCTGTAATGGTCCTTCAGACACAAACTGGTAGGGAACTTTGCTGAACCAGACACGGTATGGTGTGGGGGGGGTCACCAACACCCCAAACTCTTTGCCAGCCTCAATTGTCCTCTTTACCAGCTGATGGAAGACCTGCCCTATATGGAGAAAGAGAACCGTTCATTAATTAATGACAAAAGCAATGTAATTGGCCATCAATAATCCACCATGCGGATACTTTGGTGACAGGGAGGCAGGGCAGACTATAATTGTGGCTGATAAACACATTGGAGTAAATGAAGATGTATTTACTGGACTACTGGTGTCAGGTTTTGGTGTGTTTTTATCTCTCTATGTTTTATTCATTTGTAATACTGATTGGAATGTAACCCCTGTGTTTCACAGTTCCTTTTTTTCATTGAAACTTATAAAATAAAATAAATGTATTTTCAAAGGCACTTTATCATTTTGCAAGGAGCAACACAGAAGCCCATATTACTCAACAGAGACCCTCCACCCCACTCACCTCTACCATATACACCTGTAGTTTTCAGACACATTTCCAATGGCTTTGAATAACATAACGTATTTAAGGAAATTGTCTTTAAAAAAAATTATTCTTTGTTATGTTTATTTTTATTTTATTTTTTATTTTTACTTCAGACTGGCTTTGAAAGAAACGTCCCTGCTTTCGGAATGATTTGTTTCATAAAAAAACAAAGATTTTGGCATAGATGATTTTTGAAGCTGATGGCATGTTTTTTTGGACTGGGACTAAGGGCAGGGAGACAGGAATGCGACCTCACTGCTTGTGCGAGTCAGGGCCTGAAACGGAGCTGGGCTGTGAATGAAAGGGAAGATTAATAGCATTTATCACAGCAGATAGACTTGCGCTTTCCTAATTAAAATTGTTAGAACATGCATGCAGCCAAGGATCAGTGGCTTTTAATGAGGACCTTGTAGGCTGATTTGGGCCTAATTTTCTGCTTAATAAGGCTGGTTTAAAAAGTAATTTTGGAGGGATGTGACTCTTTTAAACCTGCTCATTATCAATAATAGTGCTTCACTTAAATACTTCAGGAAACGCTGTGTTTAATTAATATAGTGTTGGCACGTGGATTAGCTGACAGACTGAAAAGGAGGAAAGGGGAAAAATTGATGAAGAACTTTCAAGGACACTGATTTCATTAAACAGCTTCATCGTAGTCTAAATAACGTTCCAAATGATGTCGCATGAGAGCAGGTTTGCCTGCAGATTTTCCCTATTTATATTGTGATGCATGGGAACAGAACAAAGATTTTTGTAATGTATTTGTGTTATAAAGAACTTAATTTCCCAGTATACATAATATATCCTGTCATTCACTGTTAAAAGTGAAACATACTTTTTAAAATGTTCCCCTCTGATAACCTGACTGTAATAAATTTATGCTCTTTTATATATTTTACTAATTGAATAAACAAATAAGCCAATTATGCCAATTTTGTAACAGTAAAGAATTTACTGTACATAGTGGAGATATTTGCCTTCTAAGAATACAAAGGTAAACATTTTAAAAAACCGAATGCTTCTATAATGCTTGATAATAACTTGTGAATACAGAAACGATGATTCAGCGAATAGATTATAAAGGTGATGTACATATACAGGATCAACTGGCAATCCTGAGAAGAATTTGGAGATAAATAACATCTGACTTACCCTGAGCCGCCTTTCCCGTGACAAAGGAAGATGGCATTGTTACAAACAAAGAACGAATAACAATATAAGCCATCGACTGTCTTAATTACAAGATTAGTACAAAGTGCTAAAATATCAATAAAACGTGGAAGGTATCTAAATCTATGTATGGTAGTAGTGATAGTAGTATTAGGAGTAGTAGTAGTTGTAGTAGTGACAGTAGTATTAGGAGTAGTAGTATTTGTAGTAGTAGTAATAGTAGTATTAGGAGTAGTAGTAGTTGTAGTAGTAATAGTAGTATTAGGAGTAGTAGTAGTTGTAGTAGTGACAGTAGTATTAGGATTAGTAGTAGTTGTAGTAGTGACAGTAGTATTAGGAGTAGTATTAGTTGTAGTAGTGACAGTAGTATTAGGAGTAGTAGTAGTAGTTGTAGTAGTAGTAATAGTAGTATTAGGAGTAGTAGTTGTTGTAGTAGTAATAGTAGTATTAGGAGTAGTAGTAGTAGTAGTTGTAGTAGTGATAGTAGTATTAGGAGTAGTATTAGTTGTAGTAGTGACAGTAGTATTAGGAGCAGTAGTAGTTGTAGTAGTGAAAGTAGTATTAGGAGTAGTAGTAGTTGTAGTAGTAGTAGTACATTTGTTTTCACTTGACCCTGTGAACTGCCAAGACCAAACTAAAGTAGGGGGGGGGGGGTTATAGGGAAGTGCCTGATAAGCCCATACTTATGCTCTGAAACACTGCATATCCCTCTACAGTGGATTGCTAAAGCTTCTTTATCCCATTGTTGTAATCAGCTTAACACTTCAATGTTCAATATCTATATCAGTGGAAAGTGGTTGATTTGTGGGGGTTTAGTGCAGACCATCAATCTGAGGGATTTCATTTCATTCTTTTTCTTTCTTTTTTTTTCCAAACCACTTACATCAAGAATAAAACATATCGAAGCGCTACACAGGTACTGAAGGGCTTGCAATCAGAACAAAAAGGGGGGTTTAAAAGCGGGTGGGCATTTTTGCCCTGGGATGTGCTGTGTGGAATCCAATGCAGACAACACATCATTTCAAGATGGCCATTGAGATGTGAATTTATTGGGAAACAGGAGGGGTAAAATGTAAAACTTTGGCCAGTTATTTCAAATGGTCACATAGTAAAAATAAAGTTGTTTTTTCTGTTTTTCTGACACATTACTTCAGATCCACTTGTTACTTTACTGTAACATTCCATTTTTCGGATTTACAGTTGAGGATTCTTCCTGAGATTTAGAGGCACAGTGATAAGAAGAGGTAGTACCAGTCGTCCCGTCGATCACATGAGTATAGATAACTCTTTTATCTTGGTTTGTCACGCCCGCTGAGGCGCTTGGAAAGGGCTCTTTCTCTCAGTTGGTTAACACACTCCCATGACCACAAACCTTGGTGTTGACACCAACTCCAATAGCACCCTCCATCACTACCGCCTCACCACACTACTGAACGCGCACACACATCCCATCCCTGTTAAACTCCTCACTGGCTTCAGTTAACTCTTCCGTCTGGAGTCCCCTGTCAGTGGTCAGCAATCCCAGACCCCACATGAAAAACATTTCAAGCCTTTTCTACAGACTACAGCTGTACCGCATTGTCCATCTTCTGCTGTGTTGTTTTTCTTATTTTAGCTGTGAATCGAATCAAGGGGCCATTTCAACCACCAGTGTTGCGTAAGGCAGATCAGGCTAAATGGTTTCTAATCCATAAAGTGAAATTGTTTGTCGCAGATTTAGCCCCAAACTGAAGAACTGGCCGCTTTTCAGGACAACATGGGCGCTGAGTCTGAGTTCATTTTAATCATCACAATGGAACCCTCTTAGATTATTTCAATCGACTTGTTATTGTACTGGCACGTACATCAGGTGATATCTTTGAAATGAATAGAAGGCTTTAATTCCAGCATTTGGGGGATAATTCCTTTTTAAGTGTTTCTAATATGGCAAATGGTTTTGTTATAACAGAGGTATCTCCATAATTTATGGTGCGTGGGGTGGGGGGGGGGGGGTGGTGGTGATCTCATGTAGTCAGAGAGGCAGTGGGAGAAAGGGGGTGATATTGAAGGGATTTGATTGTTTTTGATTTTCTTGAGAAGAGAAGCAAAAGCGGTTTGAGAATTTCTTTATTGATGCTGATCATACTAATGCTTTTGATCCAGATAAGTCTTTGAATGGGTCACAAATAACAAATTGGTTACTGCCGAAAGCTGTACACAACAAATAACAGAACCTATGTTTTTTCCCAATGGAATTCTCTTTTCTGTATTCATTTTATTTACTACTAAAATGTGCCATTAAATTTATTCTCCTTGCGTCACTTTTGAATTTGGGACCTTTTAAGATGGTTAAAAATGTACTTTGGCCTTGTTTATATACCATGCCACTCTTGGTGAATCCTCTAAGAAACCTGCTTCATCTGCTTTCTCCCTGTGTAAAGAAACATCGAACACTAAGACAAATGCCCATGTGAAAACTGGGCAGAACAAGGGGTATGGAGGATAAATTGAAAAGACGTGAAGAAAAAAAATCTAAAAAAGGTGGAAATTGTCAGAATCCATTCTAAAAACTTAAATAAGGCAGGGAATCACAATAGAAGATTCTCAAAAAGTTGAGAGACTTTTGAAAAACTCAAAGTTTTAAAGTGGGGGACAGCCTTCTGTGCCCAAGTTTATCTCTGACCCCCCCCCCCCAAAAGGTGCTCAGGAAGCAGCACGATGGACAGCCCCATCAGTCTTTCAGGGACAGGTACCCATTAGAGCAATGTTTGTGTCGTGTCATTTTCACTCCTAATTACGTCGCCCGGGTAATGGTTGCCATGACTTTGGGAATAAGGACAGATAAATGTCTGCATTGCCCCACGAAAGAGGCACGACTGAAGCACAGGGTAAAAGAACTACGTAACAGATGATAGTGTTTAAGGGCCGTTTTTCTGTATGCTAACGTACACACTACAGGGAGGACACTATTTACGCTTTACGTCTAGCATTGCTTTAGTTAGCCAATGAAAACGTTAGAAAGTGTTAGGTATTAATCAGCAATGCTGTTTTTGGTTGGTGGGATGAAAAAAATACTCCAGCAGGTGCATGGTTCTGTAGTGCGACCCGGAGGTTCTCAATGTCCTGTTGCTGTGATTCTAAAAAAAGCCTAGCCCAAAGGCTCCTTCTAACCTGCTTGTCTGGTTTGGTAGTTCATTCACTCAGTTTGGTTGGGTTTTGCACTCGCTGATACAGCCCAGGAGCTCTGTGCATTCAGTCAGCGCGGCTCCTTGCGACTGAAGCCCAGACGCACGGCTGGTGCTCCCCGCTCAGGTGGACAGAGGCCAGGTGGCCCGCGGTCCCCCCTCCTGCATGAGGGATTATCTCAGGAAGCGCAGTGGAGCGACAGCAATGCAAAGCGGAGAGACCGTCTCAGCGGCGCTGGTTGCCTGCCGCACGGTCGCCCCACGTGCCACGTCACCTCCGGCTCACCTCCTCGGTCCCTGATCCACGCGTCATGACCTCACGTCCACCTCCTTCACAGACCGGACACTGATTCCCAGTTAACAAGCCCTTTTCAATGTAAAACGTTTTATTGTCAAGTGTTATTGATTTAATATAATTTATTGTTATTATTTTAATTTAAGAATTATGTAGTAGTTTTTTAAAGCTAACATCCTGTATTAATCACCATACCGTGTCCATACTTTTGGAATACTACAACACACAAAATGCTTTTCAGTAACTGTTGCTATTAGACATGATACCTGTTAAAATGACAAAAAATGTGACGGTAAAAATACTAAAAATATTATAATACAATTCAAGTGAACCAATCGGCTTATCCTCGTGTTATTCAGACAGTGAACAACAATGCATGATCTCTTTCAGACAATAACATGCAATACATTTGTATTATCACCTCAACCCCCTCCCCTAAGCGCCAATGAACATGTGATTTGATTGATTCTCCAGCTCTATTTTCATTGTAATCATGGCAATGGGATCATCTAATCCAGCAGAGCGAGCTGGTTGATTGTGCCGATTGAGTTCTTTTGTTTTGTAGATGTGTAATATGACTGAGTAAGAGGATTTAAAGAAATGAATTGTGTGATTTAATCATGTTTGCAGAGGTAAACCAGTAGTCATGTCTATTATACACAGAATGGGCTTAACTGCTGTAGGTCAGGATCCAGGGGAGAGGGTGGGGATATAAAACAGGGTAACCAGCCAAGCTGGCAAGTTCTTTTAGACATGTTGATGCAAAGTCCCCTTTGTGCCAATCACAACAGTCAAATTTGAATAAAAAGGATTGTGGGCAGCTGATAATAATGACATAATGACAGGTTTGTTCATGCTCAAGACCCTACAGAGAGAGACC
Source organism: Hiodon alosoides (assembly GCA_025775065.1). Lineage (NCBI taxonomy): Eukaryota > Metazoa > Chordata > Actinopteri > Hiodontiformes > Hiodontidae > Hiodon > Hiodon alosoides. Next base: position 14,434 of record JAOYSI010013141.1, on the reverse strand, counting down.
AGTGTGAGGATAGGAGAGACTGTTGAAGGGAGAAGAGAGAACACAGCCAGACTCTGTCAAGGAGAGGAGAGAAGAAACTGTTGTGGGAAGAGGAGAGAACACAGCCAGACTGCAGAGGAGAGGAGAAACTGTTGTGGGGAGAGGAGAGAACACAGCCAGACTGCAGAGGAGAGGAGAAACTGTTGTGGGGAGAGGAGAGAACACAGCCAGACTGCGGAGAAGAGGAGAAACTGTTGTGGGGAGAGGAGAGAACACAGCCAGACTGCGGAGGAGAGGAGAAACTGTTGTGGGGAGAGAAGAGAACACAGCCAGACTGCGGAGGGGAGGAGAGGACACAGCACTGAATCTGGGGAGGGGAGGAGAGGAGAAACTGTTGTGGGGAGAGGAGAGAACACAGCCAGACTGCGGAGAAGAGGCGCAGAGAAATTGTTGTGGGGAGAGGAGAGAACACAGCCAGACTGTGGAGGAGAGGAGAAACTGTTGTGGGGAGAGGAGAGAACACAGCCAGACTGTGGAGGAGAGGAGAAACTGTTGTGGGGAGAGGAGAGAACACAGCCAGACTG
>JAOYSI010013131.1:11487-33542 GCA_025775065.1 Hiodon alosoides | reverse complement strand
TGATGGTCACTGATGGTCACTGATAGTCCACATCATCCAGAGATGAAGTCTGTATCTGATATCCTAAGGCTGTTTAATTGTTTACTTGCTTCGTTCACGTTTTCGTTCGATTATTTGAAACGACGCTCAAACAAATGAATAAATTGTGAAAACACAACAATAATATACCGTTGCAGGTGTAGCTTTTGCTTATTAATTAAACAAAACAGGCTGGCTAAATTAAGGTTCGGTTTTTAGACTAGAGGCAGCGATTATTGCCCGACGGGTAGCTATAATCTTCAGTGCTTGGTGTCTCTAGGCTTTTCATAGCTGTTTGGAACTATATGAGAAATAACCATTCAGGCTTATAGCATTGTGAAGTGAATGCTCAACTTCAATAGATTGTCTCCTAATGATATGCTCCAGGCAGAATAGGTATTAGCTTTCCCATAAGACAAAATATATAATATTGGAATATAACAATCTGCTGCCTTCTCTGCTTTTCATATCTGCCTGGAAATGAGGAATGTTTTGGCCGTGGGATATTTATGTTAATGGAAACATATTATTCCTAAAGGAGTGATGACCGTTTCTGGTGGAGATAGAGCTGTAAAACTAGTAGCTGTTAAATCACTGACCTGAACCTCTTCAGACCCATCCCAACACACGTGAAGGCACGTGAATGAACTCCATTGTCGAACAAATTACAATTTTCCTCCTATTGACATTGGACACCGAGTTTACACCGAATGTTGTGTTTTACTGTCTTTCAATTCAGATTAACTATTTGTTGACAAATTGGAGACATTTGCAACGTTAGAGTGTTTCAAAGCTAAACTGTGATTTTTCTTACCAAAACATAACGTCCATTTCATTCACGTCGCCATTCCTGATTGTCTGTCAGTGTAGTTCCTGCGGTGAGGAACAGTTAGCTGTTACAGCGCTTTCGTCTTTTTCATCAGTAAAATTAATTACTGATAGCTACGGATACCAGAGAAATAATAGTAATGACCACTTCCAAGAGGTTCGGCTCGCAATTCTACAAACAGGAAGGCTTAATCTATCAAAAAGCGCAGCTTTTACTTCGGTAATCGACTATCAAATGAACTGCCCAGATGGGGACACGATGAAGGATTTGTCATGTGCTTGTGTTTATTGATGCTTTTCATTTAAAATCTCTGGAAAAAGGCAAACCGTGGCCGTGCTCATTTAATCTTTACGGATTTCCAGCTCTCTCCCTTAGGGCTCGCAATAACTGTATAACGTCTAGGGGGTATTCGGGCCGATCATACACAGGGTCGTCAAACAAGAGGGAAGAGGCCATTTGGCCCAGTGTTGTCTGTCCCTCCTCAGGTCAGGAATTTCTTCTTCTAGGCTGCAGGGATGCGGGAAAGTACAGGAACCCCAGAACTGGATTTTCTGACCCACGGTTCCGAGTGGCGGACTGCACTGCGAATGCAAGAGGTTTTCAGATATGCTGATGGTTGGTGGTGTTAAACTCCGATTCTCTCTTTACACAAGTGGTTAAATGAAAAAGAAGACAAAAACTGGAACAATAATCAATCACTTAGATATTTTATATTTATGTGATGAACGCTGTTTATGTCATATTTAATTTTAAAAAATATTGTATATTGACTTTGATTGCAGCCAATTAATTGTCAACACATTTATATATTTAAACCTATGTAAAATGTACCTGGTTTTGTTTTTATGTCTGTTATACATATACCTGCTGTCTATCCACATGTGTCCTAAATACAGGTGAGTAGGTGTTATTCCCAGTATTTATTACTTTGTGGACTGTACCAACTGTCTCCCTGTTCAAATTTAGTAAATACCGGGTTGGTATAATGGATAATTGCGGTGGGGTGCAGTGTTGTCCAGTGATGTACTTGTATGTTTGCCCTATCTAGTACAAATTGAGAAGCTGAGACAAATTCGGTCTTAAACATGGCCTCAGTTAAAACAAAACAAAAAACTCTTATATATTATACATAATACGCAATATTATTTATAGATAAGGTTTTTTTTTTTTTGTATTTATCAGTCTCTTGCTGATCTAATGACTGCTTCCATGATAGCCAGTGCGACATAAAACACATTTCGCTGCAATTGCGCAATAGGAAAAGTAGGCCTACTCGGTTACTCTCCACGCAATTCAATCCAATTCTATTATTAAGTATTTAGCTGCTGAGCCTAATGCTTGCCTGTGGCAGCGCAACTGATGTGCTAGAGCGTAGAGCTGCGCGCACCCAGCGTGTCTGTCGAAGGGATGCGCTGCAAAAGCACGCGCCGAGAATGGCTAGGCAAATCAGTACAGTTCCTTCAGTTCCGATGTGCAGCTTTAAGAACTGAGTCTGCGCAATGGGGTTCCGAGTTTAGTGGTTTGTCTGCGGTGAAAATTAACCAGAAAAAAAATACGGATTAAAGGAGCATCATTCTACCAAGGAATAAAGATTAGATCCACGACCTGAGACTGGAAATCAGAACCCGATTGAGAGGGGAATTTAGGGACAGCCATGGCGGGGGTGGGAGTGAAAAGGAGGAAAGCAGGGCTCCCTGGTTTCTGCTGGAAAACCTGCTATTTTCATATTTTATTCTGGGTTGTCTCGGTTTGTGGTGAAGAGAAGACCTTCATCGTGGAGGTAGGTCAGAAGCACAAAAAGCTAATAATACGGTCGACCTGAATAGTACGACAAGGTTCTTTTAAAATTTCCTTAGTAAAATGCATCGGATGCAAGCGCACGGCGATGGAACATCCTGATGCGATCGAGATGTGCTTTTTTTTTTTTTACAAAATCGTTTTTTTTTTTTTTGTTCGTGAAAATTGTCCATATACCCTTCATGACCATGAAAGTGTGAATATTAAAAAAATACCATTTAAAAATAGATGTGTCGAGAGAGTGAAATAATAAATAAAGAGTAATTTAGCAGACGAGCAGATTTATTGTTTTTCATTTTTGTTTACTCCGCATTACTCAGTAGTCAATAAGTAGAATGTGATGCAAATATTTATTTGAATTTTTCAAAGTTTTAATCTAATGCCGTTCTACCTTACTCTAGAATGCACGAGGAAGCGTGGAAACATTTAGATCAGATGCGTAGTCTTTTGAATGTATAAGGAACCTGTGCTTTTCCCAAGATAACTAAATAGGATTAGCCTTCTTTGTTGTGATTACAAGTAAACTTCTGATTAAGACATACTTTTTCCTTTTACCACAGTCTTCAGTATTAAATGATAAACAATTATTCATTGCAGTGACATGGTATTAATTATATAGCATGCTAAAGAACCAGAGATCGCCTTAATTGTGTGTGTGTGTGTGTGTGTGTGTGTGTGTGTGTGTGTACACCCGTATTCCCGATTATTTTCACTTTTTATTTTGTGTTGCTTTTGTGACACTTTCATGACACAGTCGTATATGTAACGAATTGGAGATATTTAAAGCAAATGCATAAATTAAACAACGCCTTTTTGTTATGAATATTGATGATTGCCTGTATTACGAGGGGGCCAATAGGAAATAGAGGTTGAAATACTGTTAGGAGCCTGTTATGATGATGTACGCAGTTAGGATTCATGGTAGTCAAATTCTCTCCTGCTCATTAACCGTCTTACCATAGGGTTGCTTGGGTAAACATTGTATTTTTGCTTGGCTCTTGTCTTTTTTCCCATATTATATTTCAGTTCAAATGAAATCAACATAGGTTACGCAGGTGCTAAAACACCTGCATTTACTTCGAAGTGCACAGATCAAAGAATCTAGAATTTTTCATGATTCCAAATATAGCTTCGTCCATAATTTATCAAACTAGCAGAGAAACGCTTGAGAACTAAGGGGGCACTGGTGACATGTAGAATAAGATGTGAATGTACTGTGTATTGTGCAACATAACGAATTAGCTATGTGCTTTCAGGACTCTCCCTTTATATTATTTCATTAAAACTGTCATTGAAGACCCTTTAATGATCACTTGAAGAGCCAATCAAATCTTATTGAATCGGTGTTATATATTAAGAATGCTTGTATTGTAAACAACGCCTTACTGTGTGCTCCCTTTATGTTACTGAATTAAAACAATTATTCACGATACGTACAACATCAATTATCGGTCCACTTAAATCCTATTGAATCGATTTTATGTTTGAACAATTTGCTTGTGTTGTAAAAGAAAGAAAGAACAGAAAAACAGATATGGTGCACTTCTTCGACATTCTTTCTTTGAGTAGTTGTTGGAGACGGGACTGCACACATTCGCTCTCTTTTGTTGTTACTGTAAATTTTAATTTACCCCTGCAGGCCAATTTTATATATTTTTTTCAGTAAAATTAATTACGTCTCGTGCAACTTTGTTCCAAAAAAACATCGTTAGATCGTGAAGTGTAATGCCGCTTGTCGTTGGATCCGTCTAAGATATTTATAGACGGAGCTCGAGCATGCTTTTACAAAGGGGCAGGTGGAAAAGATGTGGCGCATGACATCAGGGTGATATCATGCGTTTCACTGTCAAATATCGTCTCCATAATACTAGACGATATGTGTTGGCAGGGTTGAGTGGAAACAAAAGAAGAGTGGAGGGTAAAAATTACGTTCGGGGGAGCAGCCATGGAAACTCCGGAAAGGGGGGCACTTCTTTTAAAGCAGTTCTTTAGTTCATTGCTGTTCCATCGCTGTTTTAATATTTACAAAATAACTTGACGCTATTGGGTAGGACTAGTTTTTTTTTATTTGTTATTCAGCTATATTACTTTAACGTCTTTAAATGAACATTTCCACATGCATCTTAGTGGTATTTGCCATCGCTGTAATTCCCACCAATCACATCTTTGTTGTGGAGGCAAAAGAGTTAAGAGTCCTTCAAGTATTCTGTTTGTATGACCCTGTTTTAGTACACACATCTTTACCATATTTAACCATTTTCCCTGTCAGTATAAGTTATATTTCATTTTTATGCCATTTATTTTGGTTGTTTAGAGAATAGTAGTATCTACTTTTGCTGTATCGAGATTTTGGCCTAGTTTGTAAAGTGTTCACAAATCACCAATGTGGTAAAAAAAAAAAAAAGGAATAATTACTAACACTCTTAAAACAGCAGGGATAACATCGACGAGGAAGCTTGGTTTGACCTGTGCCAAATGTGTAATGTATTTTTCGAGCCAGAAGGCTGTCTGTAGTGTTGGCACGGTGCATGTTTGTTTTCTTTAAGTTTTTTTTTTTTTACACACTTTCAGAAATGATGGTGATGAGCGCGGCGGTGATGATGAATATGATAATGGTTGTCTTTAGGATAATGGCCTTAATGTGGGGTCCTTCTGCTTGTTCCCGTTTCCACGGAGGAAGGGTCTCGATCGGCTTCTGTGCTCTGCCAGAGCTCCCGGGCATTGTGAGAAAGACAGGGGAGTGTCCATGGTGCCCTGATATAAAGTTGAGAATGCTGTGTGTGCACTTATTATTGCCACCTGCAATGTTTTAATAAATGTTGTGACATCCTTAAGTGTATTCTTGTCAATGGATACAGTTTAACATGCAAAGAAGTGCAATGTATTGTATGTGAACCAGTTAGAAACGAAACTGTCCCGCAGTACGTATTTATGTTTTTTTCCAAAAGGCCAAACCATTATTAGGTCATTACGAATAGTGTCAGGGATAATAATCAGTGTCAGAGATAATAATCAACTTTTCGGTGTCTAAGAAACTTGGTAACGATCCTAAAGGCCACTGTCAATTCTGTTCAAGGAATTCCTAGTAACAACATCAGCAAAAACCAATATGGAAATAAGATTAAACTTCGACCGTTTATTTTTAATCTACAACGTATCAGTTTGCCAACAAATGAGAGATTAATAAGATTTATAAATGAAATAGCCTGTTTGCTTTTGGTGTTTGTGATTGTTGAAGAAGAGGCAACACAGATTATTCAGATGGATACGCAGCCAGAACGTTTTCTAAGATTTAAACATAAATGTTTGAGCAGATTTTGGTGGGGCTTTTTTTTCTTTTTCTTGTTGTACTTGCTTTCAAATTCACTGCTTTGGGACTTGACCCAACTCAACATGTAAAGTTGGTGTTCCTGGTTTGAGTAAATTACTTTAATTGTGTCTTTAGGCCTTTTGATGAGAAAGGTAGCAGAGATCTAATCACAACGTTTCCTGCTGTGCAATGCTAAAATGCATAAGATCACTTCTGATCACCTCGGATCATCTCTGATCACCTGATCACTGCAGAGGAGAAGGGTTGAGTGGAGAATAAGTGATTGTGTCAGTATTATCTTAGAAAGGATTAATGTAATGTTATAAACTGTTTGAACTTCCACAATTGAATACATTTGGCCTGGTTAAAAAATGAATGTACGTTTCGTGTACATTCTTAAATGTATAGAGACGAAGACTAGCATAAGTGTGATAGCACAATGTGTCAAATTCAGTATGTCACTGTGTTTGAATTGTTTCTGTCTTTCCAACAGAACGGTTGGATAGCAAAAGGAAAGCAGTTACAACTCATGGGAATTAATTTCCTTATTACCCCTCCGTAATCAAATCCGAACTAAAAGGAACGCTGATTATACCAGGGTTCTCGTTTGTGGCTATTGCAGATGTCAAAGTATTGCCAGGTAAACGTAACTTACAGCCGTGCCTTTGAGTCTACGGATAACAAAGCGCGCACGGTGTCAGTGTGCAGCAGACGGTAGGCGAAGGGAGGGGAGAGAAAGTCAGTCGTCAGAGGTAACGATGACTGCCTAATGTGTCAGTACCCTCTGTGGACGCTCTGCTACCTGCCAGGAATGCCAGTGGGTCATCTCCGGTTACACGTTTCGAACGAGTCTCAAGTTACCCCAAGTTTTCGTACGTGGTTCCGCCACGGAAAACAAAGGAATTCAGGTGTGGGGATGTGTCTGGAGTTTGCAGCATCCAAGAGTGTTATATTGAAAGTGACCCCCCCAAAAAATCTTCTTTTAAGGATCTTATTGTTTTAGGCTGCCTGAGTTTAGAATATTTTTGAAAACTGTATTATTATTACTGTATATTACAGTATTCCTGTTTATTTGGCAGACGTCCTAATGCAAAGAAACTTGTGGATATTCTAAAGTGCAAATATTAAAAAAATTTAATTAGTTCCAGCAACATAATGTCGGTAAAATGATTTAGGCAATGGCAGACAAATATAAAATCTCTTAAGTGCAGCCTTAGATAGTCACAATTTAAATGTATACAGTTCAAACCAAGACAATCCACAAACTGATTGCGGTTTGTGAAAAGTTCAGGACTGATCCCAAACAAAATGTGTAATTTTCTAGAGGCATTTTTCATTTTTCTGAAAGCATAGGAGCCTGGGCAGCTGCCCAGCTGGTCTGACCGTGGTGGCTGATCCATTCCACCGCTCTTGGGCCACAAAAGTGAACTAGCGCTCCTTCAGTATGGGACCGTGGCACAGAGGGACGGCGGAGGTGTGTTAACCGGAGGTGAGCCGCTCATTTTTACAGAGGGGTGGAATGAATTATCCACCACAGTCTGACCAGCGGGGTAGGCTCCGGTGGCCGGCCGTAGTTGTATATATAACTCTGAGATCGCTGAAGGATACAGGTGAAGAGTTGGTGGAGGACAGGTTGTGGGGCAGGAGGAATGCAGAAGCACTATAATTGGCATAGGGGGGCTGGTAGACGGAAGGGAAGCCGGCGTGAGTGTCCGGCGTGCGTCTTTGCCGAGAAATGGACCGATTGACACCAAAATGTATAACCCATAAAGAGTGAGCAGGCATCAGTCAGTGCCGGTCTCCTCATGTCCTCAGATACAGTGAGTTTATCATACATTTTTTATGCCTTCGGAATACAGGTGGTCTTTATTTAAAGATGTGAGGGGGAGACACGGCTGCGCTTTGTCCCATAAGGCTTTCCCTCAACCACTTCGCCATCTTTGTGCACTTCTGTGAACGGCGGACTCTGGAGAAGGTCCATTTGATGTGTCGTTCAATAGGTATCATGTCATAAATTTCTGTTTCTGGGCAGCTTTTGAAGGGCCGAGTCCCAGACTTAGTCCCGGGTTTCCTCCTCTGTGATTAAGGCCAATCAGATGCTGAAAGAATCCGTTGTTTTCCAGTAAGGAAGGACTTTTCAGCTTCAACACCTCAAACTACTGTATTTATTTGCTGTCTTTTTTAGCTTAGTCCAGCTGAACTCAATGTAAATGCACCCATGTTGTGCGCATAAATGCTTGTACATGGGAAATGGTTTTGTGCCCAGGAGATCCTCATTTGCCAGCCACATGACATGAATGTGTTTAATACTTATTGTGCAAGACTCAAACACATATTTAAGTGTTTAACTCTGTTGAAAACCCAAATGTTTAATTTTTTGCAACTTTACAGTTTTTGCATTTGCCGTGTCTTTACTTGTAGTCTTGATTTCTAACCTTGGCTGTACGCAACATCCTGTGTAGGCGTTTTTCATAGGAAACATAGAAACAGCAACCCAGAATCCTCATTAGCGAAAAATGTGTGGTGGAAACACATCGCAGAAAGTGCTTTGATTAGCTGACAACATGACAGTCCAGCAAGAAAGAAAACACTAAGAGAGAATATATTTTTAGGTCAAGATTTGGGTTTTACAGTTGTCGTATTCGTGGATTTGGAACATGAATTCTTTGCTATCCATGGGTTTTGTAAAATCTGATACTAGAGAGGTACAACATTTTTTATATATATATATAGGCTAACTAACTAACTATTGAAACCACCTTAATCCCATGGCATTTATACATCTTTCTTGAAACATGGATGCATTTAAGGGCACTGTGTGGTATGTGGCAGTACTTCCAAGACGGCGATGTAGGGTGATCGGTGCTCTAATTCAGCACTGGAAAACAGCACCAAATCGGTGGGTGAGAGGAGGTGCCTGAAAAAGTCTAACAGGGGTTCTTTACAACAAACTACCAGACAAGAGAAACTACAAAAAGCCATAGGCATGCAACCAACTCCTTCGGCGCCAAGATTGGATTGTGAAGTCGAAAAGCCAACATGAGGCTGTCACATTAGGGGATAGCTTAGCGAATTTCATCTGATATGCTGGACGTTAGATTTCCGATGACTGAGGGGTTCCCAAGACTGAAAGGGTTTCCGCAGTGTCTCTTTATGGAAAAGACAATAGAAGATGACTCATCTCGCTAATGTGTTCCTTTTTTCTCAGAGTGGTCAATAGAATTCTGAGATTTAATCTAATGTGACATTTGTTTTGCTGCCTATTGGGCGGAGGGAAAAATCTGACTGAAAGATCACAACGTAACGAAGCTACAGTCGTAGCAATAGGGTAAAACCGAAGACTGGGGGAATTAGGAACCCCACCATACTGCAAGCAGTTATATAACACATAAATACTTGGCCTAGATAGCTAACTGTTAGGTATTTATTTCCCACCCACTGGACCCTGATTTTGAATCTCAGAAAATGTAACATTTAAAATGCAAGCAGAAAAGCAGCAGACAAAAATATTCAATAATAAAAAAAATAATTACGTAAAACCAAAAAAAAACATTTGCTTTAGGGCATTGGGAGCAAAGTTCTACTTCAATTTGTCCATTGTCTTTTGTTGCAGCCCACACAACTTAATCCTTCTGCCAGATTTTTTTTCCCCCGTTTGGTTTGATAATCACCATAGAAACAAGGAGTGAGGTCCAATGTTCTTTTTTTCAGGGGATAGGTAAAGATATTCACATAGCCAGCTCACTTCTGGCTCATGGCAGTACATCGAGAAGGAGATAGCTAGTTGTAGGCACAGCCCTCCTGGGCATTTAAAAGGGGATTCTCTTAATTTATACACAGCAATACATGTGTTAGATTAATGCCGACCTAATTCAATGGATAAAATACCTTTCAACACATAATATTTGTTAACTTTTTAAAGAACAGAATGGATTTCATTGTAATCAGTTCGATGAATCATGTTTTTCTCAAGGTAGCCCAAGATATTTGAGAGGTCAATGAGAGAGGATTATATTTGGAACATTATCAAAGATAATGTCAGTTTTCCGTATATGTAATGTCTGTTGTTAAGCAATCTGGTTGCTCTGGACAACATAGTGAACGAGGAGGGACACCGGGAGTGAAGGGTTTACCGAGCAGTACAGTGTATGTGCCGGCAGGCAGACTCCCTCGTCGTTATTCTCTGTGGATGCACTGAACTAATTTAAGGATGGCTGACACAATTGCCTCCGCCAAAAGTATCATTCGTCCTGAATACGTCTCTTCCAGCTGCCACGTGCAGAGGCAGAAAATACATTTTAAAAAAATAGCTACAAAACAACTGTGAAACAGTTTTGTGTTTGGAAATATTCGAGACGCGCCTTGTTCTCTTCATTGATTATTTAACATTATGCCACAGGCATTGCTGGTTTTAGCTTTAATGTGCCATTTATGGGGTGTTGTTTTTAGTCGCACGCCTGTTGCAGTGTTGTTTCAGTGTAGACTGGGGGGGTTGAGCCACACCACTGAAACAAACAAGCGATAGTAACTGATGCTGTACAGTAGTCATTGTTGTTATAACCTGTGGTGTTGGCCGCGGCCATAACAGCAGCAATATCCTCGTTAGGGCTGTTGTCACCGCTAACGCTGAGCACGCCGTAATCAGGGTGCCAGGTACCGCCGCGGTGATTCATGGCGTGGTTGGCGGCTCTGCCTCGCCCCAGCTCCTTCCTTTGTTTGCCACGGGTTTCTCCCTTCTCCTTCTCCAGCTCCTCCAGTGTGGTTCCCCTCCCCCATCCTCCTCGCCCTCACTCCTCTCTCCATCACCAACACCCCCCTTGCTGTCTGCTCGGTTTTCCCCCGCTCTCCCGCGTTCTTCGCCTTTCTCTCCGCTCCCCACCCTCGCGCCGGGTTTGGCCAGGCTTGCTAAGCAGTTTCGATGTGGATGTCATTGCCAGGCAGGGAGAAGGCGGTGTGCTTACATCATCTATATCCTGGCATTAATTGATCACTCTGTAAAAGGCAGCGTGGTACCCCCTTTCTGCCGTGGAACAGGAGATGCCAGACATGATGTCAGGGGACACTGCCAATCGATCTGTCTCCTCATTTTATCATGTCCCTCGAATCGGTAGCCTGCACTTCGATTATTCACTGATAACTCAATGTTTGCAGGGTTCGAGTTTCCAGACAGCCCAATTATCCGTGAGCACTTCTACTACAGGGCTCATCCTGGATGAGGCAGCGTTACGTGTCTACTAAAAACTGCCCCTTTGTCTGACTTTGAAATGTATCAGGGATTATAATCCAATCATGGTGTATTCATGCTTTTGCTGTGCTCACGCAATATTGATAGTAATGCGTTGAGTCATTGTTTGTGGATGTTACGAAGAAACCTGTTTGATCTTATTCCAGAGTATCAGTAGTGCGCAGGCTCACTTTAATCCAGTCTATAGTGCTCTTAAGGCACAGGGTTTGATCTTCAAAGTGTAGGCCTAAGTCAACATAATGGAATTTTATGAAAGGAACTGTCCTAGGTAACGACGTAAACATTCACACATTTTAATTGAGAAGTTGCTCTGATACTGTGAGCCACTGGAACGCCGTACCATGGTGCAATCAGTGTAAAAAACAAAACAAAAAAAAAAACGGGTATCAGTTGTTTTATATTATATTAACAGCATTACTGTACTATCTAATCTTTTTTGTTTAGGAGTCACCCTTATCCGGGGGGATTTGTTCAGCTTTAGATTTTTATACTCTACCCGTTTAAGCGGCTGGATATCTGCTGAAATAATTCAGGTTAAGTGCCATGCTCAGGGGTGCGATTGCGCTGACCCACCTGGAATTTGAATCTGTAACCTTTCAGCTTCATGACTTCATGACTCGGCCAAAAAACAATGGTTGACATTTATATTGACATTTATATCATAATCGTACGTGACTCGGGTAGTTTTTTTTAATGCCGCGCGGTAAAGAGCTTGCGTTATGAACCGAATAAGCTTTTCTGCCAGTGCCATTCAGGTGTGCGGAAATCTGGCTCACTTCTGCTGATAATTTTATGCAGAGAGAGAGAGAGGGAGAGGGAGGGAGAGAGAGAGAGAGAGAGAGAGGGAGAGAGAGCTAGAGAGAGAGAGGGAGAGAGAGAGGTACTAATCTCAGAAGATTGCCTTATCAATAATTTACCCCCAACTGTGTCTTTCCTGCGTAGCTGCTTTGCTGTTTATATGCAAGCTTGCTTTCTACAATATTTTTTATCGCGTGTATCTTATTCTTGGCCGTTATTGTAAAATGCATTTTTTTTTTTTAAACGATAGTTGAAAACACTGAACTGACTTTAGGGGCTCATCTGCTTAAATTTTGATGAGGTAAATCTAGATCAAATTTTTGTGACTAGATTCGTTTTCGACTAGATCCTGCAATAATTCAGGTTTGTATTGCAGTTGCATGCAGATAACGTACACTCTAATGGTTTCAAATGTTACCGCTGCCTTGGAAATTGACTGGAGATCGTTGGGAGAATTCCGTCTGCAGTTTACAGCGGTGCATGATATATATTTTTCCATGTAACTCTAGTAGTACTTTAAGGGTAAGTTACATTTTATGATGACACTGATTTACTCCGAGGAACTATTGACAGGAACTAATATTTTTTTTTTAACACATCACGTGAACTGGTAATCATGTACACGTAAAGCCAACGTGCCAATGTGTTCTTGATGTTTGGATTAAAGAATGACTGTGTCTCAGTGACTTCACCTTCTCCCGTTCCTGGTATCCAGAAGAGGCTTCTGTTGGCTTGGTTTGCGAGTGTATAGTGCTCCAGTGATGCTGTAGTAATTGTGGTATAAAAGCACTGGTGAATCATTTCATTTGAACGATTTCCCCGCAGCTGTTTCTGCCGGTAGTGCTAGGTGGCGTACAACTCTTAACCCTAACGAACCTTCCGTTCTCTAGACAGTGGAGGTGCTGCTGGGAGACCATTATACAGTCTTCCCCCTTAGGGCTGTCTGGATAATGGCTAAAACAATTTAGGTTTGGAATATGCAGCAACGTTTGTAGGTATTTTTGTGTTAAAGTTGAAATATTGATATTTTAGTTAGATATTGAAATTACTGATTCTGCATTATATCATTTGTTGATTGTTTATTTACAGACCGTAGCACTGTTGTTTCTCCCACAGGTAACCATTCAAAGCAATGAATTTATTTCAAAAATGTTCTTCAAACTGATACTTGATTCTGCGGAGCGTGAAGATTCTGTTAAAGTGCTTGTTCTCGAGGGGCTGCGATAGAGCGCTGGAGGTTTCCGTTGGTCCGGCTTTGCGGGTTCCAGAGTCGGGGGGGTCACTCTCCTGTCCCGTTTCTGCCATCCTCAGACGTGGCTGAAGAACTACGGCTATCTGCTCCCCCACGACATCCGGACGTCGGACCTGCGGTCGGAGAAAGCCATGCAGTCCGCTGTCGCTGCCATGCAGCGGTTCTACGGGATCCCGGTGACAGGGGTGCTGGATCAGACCACCATCGAGTAAGTGAGGCTGCTGTCCTTTTAGCTGCTCGATGAATGTATACGTGGACACACAAAACCTGTGCGCCAGAGATAGACAAGTAGAAAGACAAGTAGAAAACTTCCTTAGACAAGTAGAAAGACAAGTAGAAAACCTAACCCTTAATTAGGAACCAGCTGTTTATTTTTTTTTTTTCAGATTCCAGGTAGGTCAGAGTGCAAACCCAACCCTGAGTAATCCAACAAGGTCACTGTCGTGTTCTGATGGAAAGACAACATTATTCAAGTTGTGGATAGGAACCAACATCACACCAGATTGTTTTCACTTAAATCAAAAAAACGGAATGCACAGAACCTGAAATTTTCCTTTTTGAAGCACAAGATGACCCCCTTTTGACAGATTTTACCTTTTGGGTTGTTTTTGAAGAGAGCGATGTCTCCATTGCGGCCAAGCAATTAACGTTGTTTTCACCATAGACAGCCTTTTTTAGCGTAGCCTGTTTTCGGGATGGTTGGGGCGTTTGGCGTGGGTAACATCTCACCCTCTGTCCTTCAGGTGGATGAGGAAGCCCCGGTGCGGGGTCCCAGATCACCCCCGCGTCAGTCGCCGGAGGCGGAATAAACGTTACGCCCTGACGGGCCAGAAGTGGAGACAGAAACACATCACTTACAGGTACGCCTGTCTCTTCCTACGCTCCGGTCTTCTGTGCGGCCCGCTGCCAAAACACTGATTATGAGGAGGCTGAGTGAGATGACGGTGCGCTGTTTCTCACGTTGGTCTAGAAATTGACAGGGAGAGTAAAAACAACCGCAGGTACGGTGATTACATTTTGAAGGTATTGAGATCAAATTTCTGGCCTTTGAAATGGGTTTCTGGAGATTCTGCATGAGAGGGCGGAGGGTGGAGGGTAAGCAGGAGACAGCTGACAGTAATCGAATTGTAATTATTAGAGTCTAAGGTCCTGGTGTGGAGGAGGAATTTCATTTGGAAGAATAATTGAAGTTGATAAATTAACCCCAAACTCTGCACACAAGTGTAATTCTTCCCCCCCCCCCCCCCATTTTGTGTAGTTATATTAACGTTAACATCATACCTGATGTGTCTTAAAGGTACTTTGAATTCTGTATTCTCTCAATAAACAGTATAATTTATATCCTGCATCATTTTGATTGGACTGAGTATTATCAATTTTATAAAGAGAACGGTTTACAGTGGCTTGTATTCAGAGCCAGTTTATGATGGACAATTTTGCTGTATTTAAAACGACATTCATTAAAATATTATTGATGATAAGTCTTCCGACACTACATCTAAAATATACATCTAAAATATAAAAACAATGTCTTCTGAAACCTCACCCTGGGACATTGCTGAAGTTTTGTGTATCTGTCTACAGACCATAATTTGTATTGCCACTGCATAAAGGTTCCCCTGCCTTCTTACCGAAATTCATTAGGTTCCCCAAAAAAACTGGCTGGGAAATATACGAAGGAGCCAGAAAAGAATCTTCCTCTTGCAGTCAGACAGTGCATATTGGGTCATTCTCATTGCAGATGTAAATATGTGCGATTTAAAGGTGCAGTTCTGATGCGCTCTGGAAGGAATTTTTCTCGTTTTCCATTTGCCATTCAACACCCCTTAGGCGTGGTTCCTGGCTTCTCTATAGGCAGGGAGGACTTGAGAGGCCCAAGTCAATGTTTTACTTAATCTTAGAGAGCCAATAAACATGCGTGTCCTAATGCCCTTTTCAGTAGGAATTATGTCGGTGTCAGTCTTAACTTCGTCTCGAACATCCCCCTGCTCAGCTACGTGCTAGACGATTACAGTGTCCCTTGTCTTGAGTGAATTTTGGCCGTTAAGATATTAATGCTTTCATCATCCCTCTGTGGATTGCCCTGTTCTCTGGGCTGTAAATGGATATCAGTGACTTGGACAGCCAGGTGGAGGATCCTGCTACGTCAGAGAAGGCAGTTTCCCCTGCCAGAGTGTGGGGTTTTATTTCTGTATTTCTTCATTTTTTGAGGCGGAATTGTATTTGTGTCCCGCAAATACTTCTGCCACACGCTGCTTATGCAATTCAGCTGAAACACTTCCCTGGGAAAGCAAAACAAACACGCCTGTCTTGAAAGGCAGACAGAGGTAGAAACACACCGCTCGTGTGCCTGGTTTCTCTGCCGGCGAGTGATTCTGTTCCTTTAAAGCCCCCCCCCAAACCCAAGCTCTATTTTTAGAGTCTCGGCTACTGAATGTGATTTTATCTTTGAGGACTGTCAGAGAGCATCAGAGTCAGGGCTGGAGAAGAAGGCGACCCAGTGTCATTCATCCTGTGGGGGCCGGTGGTGAGGAGTTCTACCGAGGGGGAGATTATGCAAAATGCTTTGGATTCATTCTAACCAACATGAAAGACAACTGATGGTTTTGTCCTCCTGACTACTGACAGTTGTGTCAATAAAAACGAAACATGCAGGTTTTGTTCTCATGTCTGAATTTGGCTACCAGTCATGGCCCGCAGTACTGTTTCAACAGCTGCAAATTACCCGCACCCCAAATAGTTATTTCCACACGTGCCACTTGTATAATTATACAAGTACAACGAGCGCAGAATGGTTATGATTATTGGTAGCATTTTTTTTACATAACAGTAAAACTATGGGGTGTGAAAATTAAGTAACAATGACAATCTCTCTGCTCCCTCTCACAGCATACACAATTTCACACCCAAAGTGGGGGAGAAAGACACACAGAAAGCCATCCGGCAGGCATTCGACGTGTGGCAGACGGTTACGCCGCTGACCTTCGAGGAGATCCCCTACTCCGAGATCAAGAATGAAAGGAAAGAGGCTGACATCATGATCTTCTTTGCCTCTGGCTTCCATGGCGACAGCTCCCCCTTCGATGGGGAGGGAGGGTTCCTGGCCCACGCCTACTTTCCCGGGCCTGGGATCGGAGGGGACACACACTTTGATTCGGACGAACCTTGGACGCTGGGCAATGCCAATCACGATGGTAGGACATTCCCTTGACTGAGATTAATTCATAGGAGAAGAAGTTTAAAGACATTAATATGTGTGGGGTTTTTTTTTCCCCCCATCTCCACGTATGTCTGTAAGGTCTGCAGTTTGCATGGCCTCATTAGATATCCTGACCCACTTGCATTAAGGCTTCAGTTTAAGTCAAAACACGGGTTTGTCCAAGAGAAGGTTGTTTTAAAGAAGCAAAGATTTAAAAAACGTGCATTGAAAGAGTCTGTCAAGGCATTGTAATGGAGTTTCCATTTAATTCTCCACCTAAAAGCAAAAAGATTCATGTCAGATTTATTCATTTTAAAGAATGTACGTTGACACAGTTTTTAAAACCATTTTGATTAAAAAAAACCCTCTAATAAAGGCGCATCTGCCCGTATATTTTTGGCTTCTTACACAAGAACAGTGGGTGAATTTAATCGATATCCTTTATTTATTTAAGATATCTGGTTACCCTGGGAAAAGCTGCATGGTTGTTGGGTTTATTGGTTAGCGTTTGTTTACGTCATAGAATGAAGTGAGTTATACGTGCGACTGCGTGTTTTGCACAACGTTCAGATAATGTGGGATTCATGCATATTCCACTGGCTGCACAGAGCAGTGAAACATGACCTTAAATGTTGTGTGCGACATATGGATCACGGTACAGTACACGGCGCACAGCAAATGAGAAATCCTGTAAACGGAGACTGCTCAGACCGCGCAGTTAAGAGGGAAGATCACCCAATCCACTCCCACGATGCACAGCTCTCAGATCCCATTGTGTGACAGACTTGTCCCGTGTCGCCGAATGTCGCAGGGAATGATCTGTTCCTGGTGGCCGTGCACGAGCTGGGCCACGCCCTGGGCCTGGAGCACTCCAACGACCCCAGCGCCATCATGGCCCCCTTCTACCAGTACATGGAGACACACAACTTCAAGCTGCCCCTCGACGACCTTCAGGGCATCCAAAAAATATATGGTACATTGCCAATCATTACGAATCTCTCAATTCATACTCAAAATTACATTTCTGTAATGCTATGTGTATGCATATCTATCTGGAAATGCTATATTTGCGTTTTCCAAAAAAAAAAAAAAAAGCGTTGCTACTAAATATCTACCCAGACCTCTCCCTGTCATTCAGACCTTCCTCTAGCGACATTTTGTTCCCGGCCATCATTTAAAGGAAAATTATGAGACAGGCCCCCGGGCTAATTTAAAAGGATTGTGTCAGAAGTAAAAAAAATCCTCCCTTTTTCCGTAAGCCACTACAGAACTCTGTATGAAGGCATGGTGGCCAGGACATCTCCCAACGGGGGTGGTTTCATTGCAGGCATCCCCACGGCAATGCTGGAGCCTACCCGTCCCCTGCCCACCCTCCCGGCACGACGGACGCACTCCACCTCGGAGAGGAAGCACGACAGGCAGTCCCGCCCGCCACGCCCGCCCTCTGGGGACAAGCCGTCCTCACCCGGCAGCGGAAAGCCCAACATATGTGACGGGAACTTCAACACCGTGGCCTTCTTCAGGAGGGAGATGTTTGTGTTCAAGGTGAGAGTGGTGACTCACTCCATTATTTCCTTTCTCCACTTGCTGGGCTGATTACTATCTACCAAGCTGAACAAAGCCTCACATTTCCTTGAAGGGTGCGAGAGATTGTACGTTTACAGTGTTGCCGGGCATTTTAAGAGTGTGTTCATTTGTTCGCTCTTTAATTATGTCATCTATTTGGCCAAAATATTCTGAAATAATTACATGATGCTGTATGAGAAATTTGTAATGAATCTTTCACTTAAAAGTCACGTTAGGCTGGTTTTTTTATGTATTGAGCTTTTTACACTTTTGAGTCTGACCTCTTTATGTTGTTATCCAGGATTTCATAATGGTTTTCCTTTCCACGTACTCAGCCCGTTTTTGACACTGGTTATTTGTTTTGACACCGCCTCGTCCCTTTTTTTTGAACAGCCAGTGTATGAGTATTTGGGGAGCTAGTGCTGAGATATGCGTTTGGTAAATAAATGCCCTGTGTGTCGTCAGCTGGGAGTTGCTCGGACGCGTCCTAGTTTCGCTGCAGCCGAATAATAATTACGTCGTGATTGATGTGTTTTTTTTTTGTTTCATTCTTCTTCTTCAGGACCGCTGGTTCTGGAGACTGCGTAACAACAAGGTCCAGGAGGGCTACCCAATGCAAATCGAACAGTTTTGGAAAGGCCTTCCCGCTCGGATCGACGCCGCCTACGAGCGATCAGATGGGAAGTTTGTCTTCTTCAAAGGTATTAGTCCGTTTATTTGAACCGCATCAGTGTACGGCTGACATGTAAAGGACGGGTCCTCGGACAGGCGGGGAAGAACAGTTCTGCGGGAGAAGAATGTGGAAAACGGCTGCATTGCATTGGAGTGCTTTGGGGGAAATTTAGCCCGGAGGTTTGTGGGTCACTAGCTGCTGTGAAAATGCCAGCTGCTCGTACTGCATGAGAGTAACCATGCTCAGACACTTGTCTCACACGCTTGGCGCGTGGCGCAATGTCACGGATAGCACGGCCGGATGTTCAGTGGACTAATACCCAACATGCTCTTAAAGAGGTCTGCGCCGAAGCGCCAAGCGTTTTCTATGGCTCTGCTATTCAAATTTAGCGAAACATTTGGTTTTCTTCTATTTGGATTGTTACAGCCAAAGTGGCAATTTTCACGCGATTTGGTTGCAACTTATCTATCGCGAATTTACATTTTACAATTTATATTACCCTTCTTCCCCTATGTATATATGTATAGATATATTCTGAAAACAATTTAAATCTTTGGATCTCTGGTGCGTGTCTAACTCTGCAACATCAATTTTCAATTTAATTCTGGAAAAGCACCCAAACGTTGAATCTCAAAAAACGTTTTTCTTTTTATTGTGGCAAGGACTTTTCTTATTGTTCTGTAATGTTCTGTAAACATGTTTCACACACTCATGTGTTAAGTTGCTTTATCAGAAAAACGGGAGAAGTCTCCATATTCACGGATTAAACCATGTCAATACGTGTTCGTCTGTGTTCTGCTTTGTGCCCTCGTATAACCAGGAGACAAATACTGGGTATTTAAGGAGGTTACCGCTGAGCCAGGATACCCACACAGCTTAGTGGACCTCGGGAACTGCCTTCCGCGCGATGGCATCGACACCGCCCTGCGCTGGGAGCCCGTGGGCAAGACCTACTTCTTCAAGGGCGACCAGTATTGGCGCTACAATGAGGAAAAAAGGGCGGCGGACCCGGGGTACCCCAAACCCATCACCGTCTGGAAAGGCATACCCGAATCGCCACAGGGGGCTTTTGTCAGTCGGGAAGGCTGTGAGTATCCAACGATGTGACAGCCGTACCGTAGAATTTCCCCCGATTGTAGAAAAATCTGATATCAGCATAGCACCATCACGTGAAAGTCTAAACCCCTTGTGCATGCCTGTTTGTTAAAGGTTGATGGCCTGTTATCATTCTTATTGTCTTTAGTGTGGCAGTGGATGTAATATGTGCCATATAGGGCTGGGCTTCTTTTTCCAAAGGGAATTTGTCGGGATGTATCGGATGTAATTAAGAGTCCTTTTTATTCACACAGCGTTTTGATGTTAGGGCATTAAATGGTGTTGATCTTCAGACGACTGTTTGTGTTGTTGACAGAGCCAGCAGTCAGGGTCATTAGGGTTTAATCCAGCCAGGGCGAGCTAGGCCTCACTTCTGCCGCTTCTGCAAAAATCAGAGAGCAACCAGAGAGCCCCAGAGGGTTCCTCTGGAAATAACTATCATCACTTCTGCAAGTCATGTCACAACCTCCCGCACTACATTTCGCAGAGGAGTTTGGAACATGAGAACACGAGAAGTCTGAATCAGGCGGGGGGTCATACGGCCCATTTCGCTCACTTGTTTGCCTGTAACTCAGGATTTCCGTCCATCAAGCCATTTCTTGAGGGATCCCAGAGGCTTAGCTCCTTCCTCCGCACCAGGCGCCTCGTCTGTCACGGTCTCGGAGCTTTGCTTAAGCCGAGTGGCAACGTCCCCGAGTGGCACAGCCCTTCCCATTCCGCCAGACGAAAATGGCTGGCAGGTCCTTCACACTAGCGAGCACAATGATTCTGATTAATAATCTGTGCAGTCTGATGAAGCATTGTCTCTTTCATACAGTCAGTCAAACTGCTTGTCTGTCACGTTGTTACCATCAACGCTTTCCCGCCTATCAGCTGATCCTTTCTCTTTCATTTTCTCCTTAGTCTATACCTATTTCTATAAAGGCAAGGATTATTGGAAATTTGACAACCAGAAGCTGAACGTGGAGCCCGGATACCCCAAGTCCATCCTTAAGGACTGGATGGGCTGTGACCAGTCAGAGGTGGAGAAGAACAAGGACCGGCAGCTGCCGCACGACGACGTGGACATCATGGTGACCATCAACGACGTGCCCAGCACCATCAACGCTATAGCCGTGGTCATTCCCTGCATCCTGTCCCTCTGCATCCTGGTCCTGGTCTACACAATCTTTCAGTTCAAAAACAAAGGGGTGCAGCAGAACGTCACCTACTACAAACACCCGGTGCAGGAGTGGGTATGACAGACGAGGAGCGCCACTGCAATGAGCACCGCCGAGAGGGCTACAAAACCAGTTGGAGCACCATGTGACCAGTGCCTGCCTTGCACAACAGGGGGTGAAGAGGGGACCCGATCCTCCCCCTACCAGGACCTAACGAGACATGTGTATGTTATTTAGCATGAGCCGAAGCACAAAAAAGGCTAGGACGCCCTTGTCTTGAGGAGAGCGGGGGCAACCTTCCCCTCCCTCTGGCCCAGTGGGCCTTGTGTCCATCCTTATCAGGCTTCTTCACTCTGTTTGTTCCACACATACATCCGTGAGACTCCCGCCGGACCTTCCTGCACAGAGGACAAAGGTGCCCCGCCGGAGTGCTTACAGACAGATACCAGCAACCTTTGTATCTTTCTCTAATACTAACTTGTACATGACGTTTGAATTATATCACGTAAAACAATTAGGGGGAAGACAGCTGACAACCGGAAAAGAAACAACTATTGTAGGTAGAAAGGCCATAGAACAAAAATATCAAGGATTTTTCTGTGGATCATGTAATCTTTTAATTTATGGAGTGTCCTTAAATGATCAAAGGAAATCCATAATGTGTGTGTACCCGAACTCTTTGAATTCCCTGACTCATCACCCCCTGGCATTAGTCACCAAGGCTTGGCTTGTAGAGAGTTCTCTGACGCTGGTTGACAGTAGGCAACCCCAGCACAAACTCTCTCCTCTGTGAACTGAACGAAAGGGGTTTGGAGCTGACAAAATGGTTTGCGTTTGGAAATGTTTGGTCGTGTTAATAATAATGTCACTTGCTTGAGTTCAGTGGCTGTTCAAGATTTTGTTTCTCATGACTCCGTGCAAGGGAAAAGGTACAGAGCGGCTGTTTTTGTGGCTAACACATGCCTGGCGTGTGGTAATGACAGCAGTGAGGCCAAACAAACTGCTGTGTTGAAGCAGCCTTAATCCTACCTTTGCTCTAATTCTGTCTGGCTCTTTCTTTATATCTGTCTATCTATCTATCTATCTATCTATCTATCTATCTATCTATCTATC